>JAXQKB010000106.1:0-84317 GCA_037042295.1 Irpex sp. Y119-03 | reverse complement strand
TGTCCTGGCTCGCACTCTCTCGCTGGCTGCTATCCCACCGTGCGTCTCGTTGTCTCAACAAGCCGACACATCTTCCACTACACTGCGACGGGCCCTGCGATAAACCTCATGAGTCGTCCTCAATCCATGATATCGGCTACGCCCAGGTGCATGCCCGAGTACGAAGATGTACAATCTTGTGAGCCTTCCGGAACGTCTGTTTACATGGCCACCTATACGTACGGTCATCTCGTCCTCGAAACACAGTGGTTGTTAACAATATTTTGGAGCCGAATACGTGCCGTAGAGCCCGCTCCACCAGGGACGCACTGTTGGATGTTGGAGTGCTAATCAATCTTCATGTTTGCGCAACGTATGAGTACGCTCCGTAGAGATTCGCGGACTATCTCATGTTACTCGACTTTGCTCCATCCGAATGTACACCGACAGTCAAACCTTGAAGGGCTGAGTAAGTGCTGAGCACTGAGTGCATGCTACTAGTAAAGCTCCTCTAGCCTCGAGCCAATTCGCAATTGGATATACCCCATCCTGCGATGGTAGTTATCGCGCTGCTCGGTGGCCCAGTCACACCACAACGCTCAGTCCATTTCTGCACGAGTCCACCACGTTGTACTCCGCAGACAAGTGGTCAGGTTTCGGAGTGGTGTTTTACTCGTAGGCCTGTTTTTCAACCTACTGACGCAAGAAAGAGAATTCTCAGCGGCAAGAATGTGTCACTGGGAGCCCTCCGTGTTATTGAAAGTCGGCTGATATGTTTATATATTTCCAACTCACACTTCATGGGCTCCCAGTGTTCCTTTGGCGGTTCCCTGCATGCTGACCACGATATCTCTTAACTATACTTGGTCTAGTGACCTTGCTTCCTACGGCCATATCAGGCTTCTGCTCTAGAGGGTGAAAGGTTAAACGTAATGGACTCGATAATAAGTATGTCACTTCTTCGTCCAATCACGATGATACACCTCTGGCTCAGTCCTACTTCGTTGTCTCGGCACAGTCCTTCTTTCCACTGTCAAACTCAGAGTCAGATTAAGATGAAGCACGTACAGTTCGTATTGTAAGAGTACAGGAGATGGTACGGGAATGAAGAGTAGTGACAACATGCGAGAGCCTCGAGGGAGAATGGGTTTAAAAAGATGCACATAGTTAAGGCATACAGCAGTGACATATCTTCAGACATGTACAGCCAAATTTGCGATTGATTTGCCGGTCCGTGTATTGCGAAGAGCCTGGTTCAAGTTGAAATTCAGCGTGAGTCGCGAATCTGATTCCGCCGAAATACGTACTAGTACAGCCTGAGCACACAGGGTCTCAGACTTAGATGCATTGCCTATCCACTATCCTCGGCATTTTCGCCATCTAATGCTGCCCCGATATCTGGGAAGAGCGGTCGGTCCGCGGCCTTGTCGGCCCAACACCTCGAAACGAGAGTCCAAAGCTGGTTCGACATGTTTATTGGACGTGGTGGGCGCTCCATATTTGGCCGTATGACAAGAGCGGGTACTTCGTCGTCATACTTGCCCTCGAAAGGTATCCTACCGCTGTATAGCTATATACGAATGTCATCTGTGTTTGATTGAGAACGCGCGGATCGGGTGTGCTCACTTCGATGCACATGCATGCGAACGTGTAAACGTCGCTTTGCCGCGTAGGCCGTCCATTGTTAGGAGCATCAGTAGTACCTAGAGCAGATGGGTGAGCTTCACTTCATGATTAGACAATGCAACACTGACTATACTTATGGGGCGCTAGAAGTTCTGGCGCGAGCCAGCGCGCGTTGCCAGCACGTCGCGAGTAGTAGCCTCGACTAAGATTACCGGCCAGTACACAAAGCCCGAAATCTGCGAGCAAAACGTGATCATCATCACTCAGAAATATATTCCCCTATCGCAGACATTCAGACAGTTGTATCAGGTGACTATAGCAAGGTCTTACTGTGTGCAAGTCACCGTGTATTAGGCTTTCGCTATGCAGGTAAACCATGCCTTCTACAACTTCTCTGAGCTGCATAGATGTAAGTCGTTAGATATCATTAGAGGGAGTGGAAATTGAAGCCCTACATAGCGTAATCTCGTACTTTGAGATAGATCGCTGCTGATATGTTTCCTCAGAGTCCCCTTGCTCATGAATGGTGAGACCATGCACAGGTCACCAAAACCCTGGCACGTAGCCAAACCAAGAAAGGGCAAGAGGTGAGGATGTTTCAACGTCTTCCACGAGACAATCTCAAGATAGAGCGCCTATAATAGCTTCTCAGCTAGGTTACTGAATATAACTTATATATCGAACATACCCGCCGTTCTCGTAGATATTCCGGCAACGTCGAGAATAGGTGAGGAACCTTTACCGCCACCACGTTCCCGTCCCCAAAGCCGGTCATTAGGCCTCGGTAGACCTTAGCAAAACCTCCCAGGCCAATCTCTTCACTGTCATATTTGAGTTCCACCGGAATCCACAAAGAATCGGGGAGCCTGTCTGCGGCTTGAACTAATCGTACCAAGGCGCGACGATGAATAATGCGCGATGCGGCGTCAGAGGCTGACTGCAATAGCTATATGACACGGTTATGATCATCAGCGCTGCACAGGGAAAACTTCCATGATCTACCTCGTCAATGACTGTAAACACGCATTCGCTTTCTGCTCCTCGTGGAGAGGCAAGTACAGAGGCAAAGGACTGGCTGGACTGATCTTCCTCCAGTTCCTGATTTGAAGAAAGAGCCAGTAGTTGCCGAACTATCCCCATTCGATCGAGACACTGGATTTCCGCTTCTGGCAATGATCCGTGAGCCAAAAGAACGTATTTGGAGAGGAGGGAAAATAGCTGTTCTTGACGCTTGCCGATGTACTCCGTGGTGTGTTCCACGACAGTAGATCCTGTTCCGAAGGTAACGTACAAGTGGACGGTCTTTCAGATTTTCATATCGTAGCAAGGAAGTTGGCTCATAAGTGGCTTACCATCTCTGTGCAGGACCGTTTCCAGTATCGCTATACATCGACATAACTCCTCTATTCCGTGCAGAGGCTCTTGAGAAATATTCTGCATGGGTGCGAATCCTTCATTGGCCATTATCGCGGTAAGTACCTGTACTACAGCTATCGTCTGCATCATAAGGTCACGGAGTAGACAATCGTGGTGACGTGTAGTCCCGTTCGAATTCCATAGCTCGGGTGATGGCCTCTCCTGATGCGATTGAAGCAGTGAGAAAACTCTAGTTGAGACTCTTGCGAATGAAGTAAGAAAGACAGAGATGATAGGATGCATGTTATTCTCCCTATGATGCATGTACGCCAAAAGACCGAAAGCGTCGTTGTTCCTCAGTTGGGTCTGAGTATTTGGGGACTCGTGACCAGGTGATTTGTATGGGAAGGGTCTGCGACCAGGGCGGATATCAAACTCGACGGTGACTGTTTCTACGAATTTTCCGTTGTCGCCAACAACCCTATACACGGAATTGCTTTCTCCTAGACATAGTCGTTTCAGCGTACATGGCGAGTGAAGGCAATTTGTGTATACCATGGTTCAAAGCAATAAGTTCCACGACAGGAATCGAAATACTCAGCGCAGGTTCGATATTGTGGCTCGCATCAAGTTTGTGCAGAACCAAGCTGCTCGATGGACGAATCACCATAGAACATTAGTCCATCAGTTTCTTCCGTCGATTCTCGTAGATAGGTGCGCTACGGCTGACATACAACCATTCAGCTTTATTGTGTTCAGTTTCAGCGCGCGCGGCCAGTGTCGTTCTCACCGACTGCTCTCCGACAATATCATTGGGGCGCACTGTGACCGCAATTTGAGAGGTAGAGCCCCAACCGACTACCTGGATGCCTTAGAATCTGATTCAATATCACGGATATAGTGAAAAGACAAAACACGCAACTAATTAGCTCAACTATCATCATTGGATGAACAGTCGCGTTCTGTAGTACAGTTGTAAAGCATTGTAACCGTTTGATACACTGCATTATACGATCTTGATTTGCTTCGATACGTATACTGTATATCAGTGATGCTATACCAAGTCCCTTCATCCGCACTCACAGGAAGATGCTTGTGGACGATTGTTCATCATATCGAGAGCCACAGCGCTCTGTATGATCAGCGATACAAGATCCGCTATGAAATCTTCCAGGTCAGAGAGCGATGCGCTGTGACACGAGATCACTAGTTCATGCAAGGCTCGAACAGCAGCACCTCTAGCATCATTGGATGCACATGCACTCTCGAAGCGCTACCAGACGGATTCCGTGAGTGACAGAGATCTCTGGTAGATAGTGTATCGGGTACCTTGAGAACAGAGCTAAGGACGATACAAGCAGCTCTAGATCTTGAGTACAACTGTCACTTGCACTGTAAGTATAAGCCAGCTCAGCAAGCCGTAAGAGACCCACCTCCGGAATCGTGGCTGTACGGCTTGTGAGGGCACACAGCTTTTCGTATGTGCATGTCAAGCCCAAGAGCTCCTCTCTTTCATGAACATCGTGAATGCACTCGCTGTTTGGTGTCTGCCAAGCCAAAGCAGGGGTTTCCCCCCTCAAGTCCAGACGACAACGGAGCGCGTCGACTCGCTTGATCGCGCCTTCGGGTGTGCAAACTTGTATCACTTGAGGCGACCAAGCTTTCCGATCCGATTGATAAGAGAGGAGCAGTCACACAAGTCACCAAAGTACTCACGATTGTTGAGGATAACCTCCATGTCCATTTCCGTGTACCCGACCTCAATCCATACGGAGGAGTCAGTCTCTTCCCAGACGGAAAATCGTACGATTGATGACACCTCGACAAGACTTAGACTCTAAATGTCAGCTCAGATCTATATTCTGATATAACAGGCTGCATACATTATAGGCGGCTGTAGACTGGTTGAAAAGTTCCACAAGTAATCTTCCGCCTGGCTTTGTGGTATTCTCATCTGCTGTTTACCGTCAACCGCGATGTCCACACGCATGCAATTATCCCATCTATGAGCACCGAGCAGTTCGAGAGCTTGAGTAGTAGCGCGATGTTTAGTGACACATAGAAACAATTGTATATCCTGATTTGGAGCACCACTAACCGTGAATGTGCAAAACCATCGTCGCATATAAAGCTTCATACGTTGGGAACGACCCAGTCAAGGGAGTGTTTGATTGGAATCTCTCTGGTTGAGTCACACCTTGTGACAAGAGGGATTGACACAAAGATTGGGGATAATCAGGTAATATAGCTCACCATGTTCGATTGCTAACGATCTTTCTTGATGTCGCCGGTGTTTGAGGAGGATTGAGTCAAGCTGCAGCCTAAGGTCTTTGAGGTGTTCATACTGATGCTGCAAGCACTTCAAAGCAGCCTTTCCTGACGTGAGGACTTTCGTGCCTGTACATTTTTAGATATATTACCCTAAAGGTAGTAAATGAAAACTTACCTTTGTATTCTCTGTCCACGGTAGAACGAATGTCGTGAGTAAAAAGAGCGGATCTTGATGCTCCGACTTCGTACGTCCAGAGAAGAGTAGTAGTCACGACTTGAGGCAGTACTCCTCTGAATGAGCCTATATCTATATCTATGCTAGCGCGCTTGATAGTGCTGTTTAATGTATCAAAAGCAGCTGCACCTTGCACTACCAGCTTTGCAACTCTTAGCATAATTTCCATTATGTCGGGGGAGGCATTGAAGTCATTACATGCCAGCAGCTGCTTCAATATGTCATGCAGCTCTTGGGCAAAGTCGGTGACGTGACGATGTAGGTTTAACAGTGGCTGCATTCGGTTTGTTGTGAGATGAAGCTAGCACGCGACAGGTTCAGAATAGTTTATTGGAGCGACACGAGGAAACTTACACCGTATGCGGAATGGAGAATCATCCATGCGGCTCGGCACATATCATGTACTTTAGGCTAAGACATGCGCATGAGTACACGACATTCTTGCAAGGTGCATAGTATCACATACATCCTGTATGGTATAAGATACAGATGGCTGTTCAGAAGCATCGATTGACCTTTGTTCAGGAGTGCCTTTCACCATGTGGTAGAGATGGTCCAGTGCAGAAACGATCAAGCTTATATCGCTTTTGTACTCGGTAGAATGAGGCCCAATATCTGGCCTGTCGATCAGATAAGGACCAGAATGATATCTGAGCCCGGCCAGTCCGACTCTATTTAATTCCTGCGGGGCGGGCGGGAGATAGATGAGTTCAAGAGCGACTCGAAGTCGCAGGGATGAAGGAGAATTGAAAGCATAGCATGTGCCGGCTGTTGAAGGAGTAAATTTTTTGGCAGGCTTGACAGAGTACTGTACATACGTTCTGTCAGAATTGCGTGAAGCTCCACTTCTACTTCACTTCGACGAGAAAACAAGCCACCATTACCGAGCATCGTAAACTTGATGATAGATGATGCTCGCACTGGTCTACGTAAAAGGGCAATGAGGCTCATAGTGAAAAACGTTGGTTACAACATACATTGATAGCGGCGCACTGAACAACCATCTCGGATGGAGTGGGTCAGGACTATAAGGCGTCTCGACTCGGAATGGTCGGTCGCGTTCATTATCGAGAGAAATTCGTAGAAAACTTTGTCCAAGTCGCCTAAAGCTTCTGCGCTCTCGCATTCCAATGACTTCAAGCTCTGATAGCTTCTTATTCATGTAGCCCGACTAGTAGGCAGCGTGATATGGAGTCATACCCTTGATATGAACAGCCAGCCTACTTAGACTAGAGCCATGTCAGCGATGTATAGTCCCGCAGAAAGGTCCAGCATCCTCTTACTTGGAGGTATCCATGAATTCCATGACCGTGGTTGGACAAGAAGTTCGGGGGATAGGTAGTTGCGACAAGAGGGTCGACCGTCGTATGTGGTACTTTGACTCGGAGACGCCGTGACTAGCGTTCAGCGCTTAGAGTTTGCCTGATATGGATTCGACGCCCGTCGGGAACTGTCGGCCTCGCGCGTAAGGTCTCCTCACCTTGAACTTCGACGACGACGGCCATGCAACCCACACTCATTCGACGCAGCCTTGGCGGCCTAGTGCCACCCAAAATTGCCTCTCCTTCAATCCTCGTACGCTCTCTCCGTCTCTACTTAAGAAGACCACGTTGTACTCATTTTTACACGACAGACCAGCGGTCAGGGTGAAGGCCTTGCACCCCTCGTCGGCTTCTACTCGAGGCTCCCTAAGGGCCCTGCTCCCAAGCCTGCCATCCGTGGTGTCAAGGAGAGGTTCTTCAACGGCAAGAACGCGTCTGGAGCTCCCATTCTCTGGGTCATGGGCGGTCTGTTCGGCCTCGGATACTTCATTGACTACCAGAGTGAGTTGTTCGCTGGTTCTCAGAATCCTTTGCATGCTGATGAGAGTTTTCTTAGCCCATTTGAGTGAGTTTATCTCTTATGCTTGTACCGCAACCGTCGACTCAACGTTGTTTATAAGAGCACCACAAGAACCACGCTCACTAAACGTGGGGCGGAGAAGTAGAGGACAGAGTGTTATAGAGCAGTACCTGTGGACAAGCTATGTGTATCAGGCACGCATAACAACATATTTTTGCTTTGTTTCTAATGTCCTGCAATCTTCTCCCGAGTCCAGCCTCTGAGCGAGTCCAACCACCGTTCGAGTGGTGCACCTGTTCGTCCCCAGCGTTCATTTACGTCCAGCTAAGAGGAATGCTCGTCGACCTGCGTAACTATCGCCATAACGCCAACATCACGCTTCAAAAACCCCGTCGCTGCTTTAGCTGGCTATCGAAATGTTGCGCATGAGCCGCCGTACTCGTGGCATGCTTTCTCCCCGGTATAAGCTACGGTATCGTGTCACATACATCGAGCATCGAGCGACAAGCCTGCTTCTATTCTCTCGATTCTTTCCATCGCAATCCTATTGCGGCTATCCAGTTATGCTACCGTCACGCTACTCGCCGGCAGGTGCTTCACAAACCGTCATCTACGGAGAATGAGCGTTCTGTGGACCCCTTCATGGCATGTCATACCGGGTATCAAGCTCTTATGCTGTGAACCCCGCAGATGAGCTCCAGACGTCTTTTTCCGACTTTTGTTTAGCAGACTTGTCTGCCTTCTATGTATTTTGATACTGACATGACCCAGTCTGTCTCAGCAGCCTTGCATCTCAAGGTACGAGTCTCATTGCAGCCATCACTTAAGTATCTCGACACTGACTCACCTTTTTACCTACGTCCACAGATCTCGCATGTACAAGCGGACCTTGTTCTGAACACGAGTGAAGAGCTTGACGTCATGTCCCCAGATCACGTTGCATGCACTCAGAACGCCCAATATCGGTCTGCTCCACCTGACTTGGGTATACTCTGGCTGCACTACTCTATCTTCCTCCATAATGACCTGCTTCTTTCTTTGATAGTAACACGACGAATTCATCTCAACGACGGACGGCCATCTCATCTGTGAATGGCGAACCTCTTTGCACCACACGTAGCCGTGCTCTTCGGCCTCGTCTCTGCATATGCTCCCAGGGCCGTGACAAGTACCTCTAAAGCGGGCCTGGCCTGGCCGAACGGCGACTCCGAGAACATCCAGCAATTCGAGTCTAGCAAGGTCTCATGGTGCGTGATATCCATATTCTCTCATCCAGTACGTGCTGAGTTGACCAATTAGGTACTATACCTGGTCTCCGCACTGCATAGACATCGCAGACAGTCTCGAATGTGTACCAATGTTCTGGGGTACACAGCAAGAAGCCGACTTCAACGCCACCATCCGGAGCACTATTGACTCGCACAACGTCAAGGCTATACTGGGCGTCAACGAACCCAACGAACAGGGCCAGTCCAACCTCAGTCCAGAGGATGCTGCAAACTTGTGGAAACAGTATCTTGAGCCTCTTCGAGCGGAGAAGAATGTCCGGCTTGGGAGTCCTGCGCCGTCGAGCAATCCGAATGGCGTGACGTGGATGCAGAATTTCTTGAATGCCTGCAACGGCGGGTGTACAGTCGACTTCATCGCCATCCGTAAGTCTAGTCAAAAGATCTTCTTGATAGTCCTAGTTGCTAACAGCTTTCAATGTCAGACTACTACGACGTGAACGCAACCGACTTCCAACGCTACGTCCAACAATACCACACCACCTTCAACCGCCCCATCTGGGTCACCGAATGGGCCTGCCAGAACTTCAACGGCGGACCCCAATGCTCGCCCGAAGACATCCAGCAATTCATGAGCCAGACCCAGTCGTTCATGGACGCTACGGATTATGTAGAGCGGTACGCGTGGTTTGGGGCGTTCAAGGATTTGCAGGGGGTTAACCCGGAGGACGCACTTATGGATACGCAAGGGAAGATTACGGGGTTAGGGAGACAGTATGTTGGTAGTGGGCAGAATGGCAGTGCGGCTGGTGGGTCAGTGGGTGGTACGAGTCCAGCTGCACCGCGAGGAAACTTTCTGATTTGTATGGTCGCTGCGATGCTTACTGCTATACTAGTTGTAGTTTAATTCGTCTTCCATTTACTGGAGGTGGTCTACTCTGGTGCCTCATAATATACCCCTCTCGATGTTACGCTTCACCTCTTGTTTGCGCACGAATCCCTACCCTTTCTTCAGCGCAGCACGTGATGCGGGCGTCTGATGTCGTTCACGGCCGACGCGACACTTGTCTTTCATCTACTCGCATCACCTTGCAATTGTAAAGCTCCGGTGTTACAACGCATTGAAAGATCTTCACTTCAAGCCCGAGGAAGAATTTATTCCTCATCTTGAGGATAGCGGGCATAAATGCGGCACACCGTGTGGGTCCTTCCCGCATTTTACGTGTCAAAATCCCAAGATCAGCTTCGCGGCTTCCCCAGGGGCTTAGATACGAAGCTTCCGCACAGCAAAGAGGCTCGTCCTTGACATTTCGGTCTCAATTATACCTTTGCGTCCGTCTACTTGGCACTGAAAGTGTTTATTTAGGTGCTCGAATGCGTCAGCCCCACAAGCGAGATCTGTGAAGCTGCAGCTTCTCTCGCCTGGAATTATGCACCAACAACCACCCATAGCGATTGCGATCCGATTATGGATGGGGTCAGTAACTGTTCACGGATCCCGGTTTTACCCGCATCTCAATGCGAGTCTTATCTCTTTGCTCATGCTCGAGTTAGAGATTGGCCAGCTTTCTGAGAGATCTGGTGAAAACGCTCGAAACATGTACGTATGATAGCACAACCGCATCGCTTTTCGTTACGCAACTGACTCCTGTGTTGACGTTATAGAGATTGAGGGGAACGTCTTGAACACCGAGTTCTAGCAAGTTTCGGCCAGTATAGCTGCTTCAGGTTGCGCAGATCACTGTGGCATTAGCTACTCCGTCCCCTGGCGACTGCTGTCAGTTTGCCGACCCACACTCCGTCGAGCGATATCAAGACTGCAGGAAGCCCCCTCTTCCACATTTCTGGGGTCTCCTCCGTGTATGTTGCTGTATCTTGCGTGAGTCTTTCACTCTGTCACGAGACTACGTTCTGAATGGTATGTCGCATTCTGGACACATCAGGTCTCGCACGAGTGGCTTCTGCAAGACACCGCAAGGGACCTGTGCAGTCTTCCACATGGGAGCACGTTCTCCTTTCCTGCGTTCTGTTGCGATAACATGTTGACCTTCTTCGAAGTAAGTAACTTCTTCACCTCGGTGGTACCAGCCACGCCAGCGTTACTTACTATCTATCAGTGGCCATCCTATTTCGCCTTTAAGGACTGGCCCCACCCAAGGAAGCACAATCCAAGCAATAAGCAGCCCGAGCGGCCTTCCGATCACGTTCCTGATGTCTTGAGCACACCGGCCTTTACACATAGTGAGTGAAGTCATATCTTGCTCCCTGTTCCGTTAGTCGTGATGTGGGAAGTAGAAGAGTGTGTAATCAGCTTATCTTACATCCGTCGCAGAACAGAAGCCTTCTGTTCAACTCCGCCCTACATCTTTGCACATCCCATGGCCTGCGAGGGAATCACAACGTCCAAGTCGTCTCAAGCACATTCGGCTACACCACTTGTGCGACTACGGCAACACGTGCAGAGAGAGCCTATAATACACGGAGGAAATTCTTTCTCCCTCGGTCACGGCCGCTGCCACTATCCTGATTGCCACCCATTAGGCCTTGAGGACTGGTTCTTTCGCAATATTTCTGTCATCTTCCGGACAGGCAAGGTATGATCCCACAGTCGAACCACGTTCTAATGCTGATGGCAGCTAAAGTGCACTACAGAGTCCGGTGGTAGCTCGGACCCATACTCCGAACGGCTGTTTCTGTGGAAGCGCCACAAGCAAGAAGAGTCCAATTTTGGGTTGGATCAGCCACTACCGCGACCTTCTCTGGCAGCGGATCGCTAGCGTCCTTGAAACTCGACTACAGCCATGGCAGAGAACAATGACACCGCCACTTCTCTGTGTCAGGCCTAGTAACACGCCTCGCGTTGTACGCATGTTGCGCGCAGTTGCCTTGGATGACCCTTGTCTCCTCATTCTGCTCTAGCTGCTGTGCCTTACCGTCGACAGGTCGAGCGCACCGCATTTGTCCCCGCATTTCCGCTCGATCACCACGAGCAGATTACATCATGCCAGAAGACAATCACCTGCGCGGTTTTAGTCGCGCGTCGTCGTCATCCACCGCAGAGGTCCCCGTTACGAAGGCCCTGGTATTTGAGTAACGTTGGAAATCAACTCGATTAATTGGTGAGACTAATTCCAATGGCAATTTCCTGATAACATTGTGACTAATATGATACATGGATTATGCAGATGCGAAGCGATGTGAATGTGAGAAGATAGCTTTTGCACGCGCAAAATGAGGTGGCGCGACTAGTCCAGAGTCGATAATACAGGTTGAAGGAAAGCAGATGAAGATTGCGAGAGGCATCCATATGTTGACGACGCGAGGGTTATTGAGGCTTAGAACCAAAGTCCGATCACGACGGAAGACGTCTGGCCGCCGCCGCTCGACACTGGAAGCACTCGTCGTTAACGGTGTCGATGTCTTTTTGAACGTCCGGGCCAAAGTTCTGTGCGAAACAGATGCGAAGTGTGAGCGGCAGCTACCTTCCCCGAGGGCGGTGGTTCACCATGCGCTCACGAACAATACTCACCTTGAGACAGTTCGGATCTTTGCAGGACTTGGCGTGCAAATAACTGCGCTCACACCGGCTTGAATTGCAGTCCACGATAGCCACGACCATTTGGCGCTGGAAGTGCTGCAAGTTTCAGAGCGTTACACGCGTCATCAGTCCGTTGCGGTCATGTGGACGAGTGGCTGAACAAGTTCGTACCCCACATTTTGACCACCGTGTTCCCTCGCTACACGGTTAAGTTCATTCAGATTTCATGAGACATGTGCATAATACGAACAAGACATACGCAATTCTACGGCACATGGCGACGTGAGTTGATAGTTTGGGGCGTGTTAGTTACAAGCAGAAGAGACGGTGGGCTAGCGCGTATCCCGCTGGGCGAGGTGGACTACGAGGGAGTAGTGGCGAAGAGATAATTGGGCAAGAGTTGCACCGAAGACCTCCGCGCAGGTACTGGACTATGTCTGGGGGAGGAGGTTGAGTGAGGGAGTGGCTCTTTGAGCTATTGAACATTGGCCTTTTATACGAAAAACTGACTGGTATGCGAAGCGCCTAACCCCGAGATCAGAACGGCAAAAACGGACTGTTCTCCCTTGTCCGCATGGTGCCGCGTTCGTCCTAGGGTATCTGGGACACTTATCGCGAGACACGATATAGTCCGCCTTCTGGCTCGTTATGACTCCGCAGGGTAGTCACAACTCTCTCAGCTGCACAAAGGCGACCCTGCTAGCCGGATATTCTGATCCTCCACGTGGGTAGCCGGAAAGTCGCAACTTCATCTACAACTTCGCATCTCCGTTTTTCCTTCAACAGGATAGGACTTCTGCGCGTTTTCGCCATGCGCTCATCAGCAGGTGTTATCTGTTTATTGCGCTACTTGTCAGTCTATCTGAATGCCCTGTCGCCTTACCAGCTAATGCTTCGAGAATAAGGTGTGATAGCTATACTCGAAGGATGAGGAAAATTGTGCACTTTGGGCTGCTATCAGAACAACAGGGTATCATCCTCGGCTCGATACCTCGTGTACGTCTACGAGACCAACTTTCTCGGCCACGAGACGCAGAGGTATCATACTACTTTTGGCTTCATGATTTTTCGCTCTCCCTGGTGGACGACGGCCAATTTCAAGCATTGCCCAGTTCCGTTGGGTGCGAACGGGCAAATTTTCATATGTTATCATCTTCATTGTCGTGGTCGGGCATCTGCAATCGACCTGGTTCTGATCGACTGGCAAGGCACGATAATGACTGTGAGCATTAATCTAGATAAACCGAGGGTACGCGATGCGCGTCATACTGAGACTACATCACAGATCCCAAGGATGGCTGTCCTTCGTTCATCGCCCACACGTTGTGCTGTATACTGCTTCCAAAACCTCAAACCGCCGGAATGGGAACATATGAGAATCCCACAACATCCTTGTGGAAGATTTCCAGAAGTGCTAACGTACATACACTCTGCTCCGCCGGCCTGTGACTGGTGGACTGCCGAAACGGAGATGCACACGCGCACATGTCCTTCCCCATCTCTCCCACTTACATCCGACACGGTTATACTCAACGCCACTGTCGCCACTCAACGTATGCCCGATGGTCTGTGCCATTGGCACTTTCGTCCTACACAGTAGTTATTTGCTAACACTTGATGGAAATGTAGACGACATTCACTCCCATTGTCCACACAACTCATGCATGTCTCCGGAATACGTATACACGTACACGCGAATCTGTTCGGACGTGGCAACGTACGTGGCCGAGTGGCTAGCGTACAATTGCGGCGGGACCTCCGCCAAGGACTATATCAGTGCACGATGATTGTCTTCAGATCGATCTCAACTACAACAATACAGCTGATGTAGTGAACACAAGCCCCCCTGGTAAGCGGTTTCCAAGTAATGCTAGTCAGCTGAGCAGCCTGAACGTCTGTGTGCAACGTGTTTCGGCAAATAGACTGCTCCAGTACATGTTCTGACGATATCACCCATGATATAATTAGGGTCGCACATAGAGTAGGACAAACGTGCCGGACATTGAGTTTGTGGAATTACAGACGGCATGATATGTGCAAGACATGTACGTTCTCGCCATTTAGAGGTAGCAGCGGGTGACTATGTCTCCGTGGTACGTACGCGCCCCGTAGTAATGCATCGAACGATGAACATCTTGCTATTATCCAGCTTCTCGCTTGGAGCTAAAGGTGTGAAGAACTGTAGTTCGAGCGGATGACGGCAGTGTGAACCGGCTAACTCCCACAGCCGAGCATGGGTCAACCTACACGAGTGGCAGCCAGGCACGTTGGTCAATTAGTAGGTCAGCAGACCAACAGACAGTGTCGCCGGCACGAAACCGCCAGGAGACAAATGCTTGGGCCATGCTGCAACGATGCACGATTCCTTGAATGTATAAACCTTCGCGGAATCTGTGAAGGGCAAAGAAGCCGCCATCAAGAGTCAGAAACTCAAGGTAACGTTGATTCTGTCGATCCTAGAAGCCTGAGAGTGAAGTGAAATATCCCGTGGTCATGCGCATAGACGGCATGCGTCTTGTGCGCCGTAAGGAACGAATGAGAACCATAAGATGAAGAACTCAAGATGTTAGAAGTAGTGAAAAGGTAGCCCTATGCGATGGGATGCGGTTTGGACGTGATTACGGTCGGCCCATACCTGTAGCTGGATGCTGAAACAAGCTACAAGACGCGAGTTCAAGTACCTGGCCCCACTCTGATGTGCGCGATAGCCGTGTTGTGACTGGAAGTAGTAAGCATCCTCCCGGAGGAATGCTAGTCGAAGCTACCTTATCGACTACGTGTATAACGCTGTGAAGTAGGTTATCTTGGCTTTGATGCACACATTCAAACTTGCGAAAGGTCTTCTTACCACGCGGGCATGGATTGTATACAGCTTAAGCACCATCGACGATTCCTGCAATGCTTTCAGTTTATCTGGTAAGCCTGTATCTTCAAAGGTACACACCGCGTCCTGATCGTCGTTGTATTCAATGGTTACAGTGACGTTGACTTCATGTTTACGAACGGGTGACTCATATTGCTAGTGACGCAGATTAGCAGATGTCATCCGATCGCCTTATCCGAATCTCAGCCCGGACCAGACTGATTCATGATTCTATCTTATCAGGACACAGAAAATTTCGATAAGAGATCTGTCACGGCACGGGATGGTAGAGCACTCACGTTTCCGACCCGAATCGCGACGAATCTTCTACAGCGTAGTCAAGATCGACCAGTAGTAAGTACACCTACCAGAGATCCCGAGATACAAGAGCAAAACATCTTCAACCGTTGCGGTCATAGTGTGGTGATAGCATTTTGAAGGCTAAATGAACGGTCGTGGAGATCTTATCTCGGAAGGTGCATGGCCTCAAGCCCGTTGGACTTGGCAACAAGGGGCATGCCCGCAGATTTCTGGATTAGTCGATCGATGCAATGGGGAAGCCCGCCGATCAGGCCTCAGGTCGGAAGGAGAGACTCTTGTCTTACGCTGCTACTTATCTACAGTTGAGCGAAAAGTGCAGAGAGACGGGCAGTGAAAGTGCCAACTCACAACAAAGACCACCGATCAGTCACGACCACATAGATAAACGAGTGAACGTAGGTGGAAACTGTCTGCCTAGAATCTAAATTAGTAGACTGGTTATGTCGACATAGAGGTATCTGAGCACACATATGGACATCAATCCATCGTGCATATCGCAGACGAGCATTTCCGTATATGTTCGGCAGAAGTGTCGGAGGACTCTGAGCTTTGAGGAAAGAGCTCTTCTGCGCCGCAGTAAGCCCACATCTATTCTAGCAAATGTCACAAGCTATAAAGGCGTCGTGCATCAGATACTGCTAGCATATGGCCCATATGAGGCAACTCACATTTATGTGGGGTATATCCTTGAGGCTTCATGCGTGCCCACAGGCCTAGCGTGTGGACATTTGGGTACTGCGATGCAGATTTTCTGACGATGTCATCGTTCATGTGTACGTCGTTGAACTTAGGCTACGCTGCGACCCTTGCGGAGAGATTCATAAGGCAGCTTATCGCAATGTGTGATGATGGGAGTTGACATGGAAGAGGCTCACCGGAGACAGAGGCACGGGATCACCCGGCAGAGCACCTCCGACATAGCGGAGTCAAATATTGCAGCCTAGAACAATATGCCTTTTGAATGTCCGCTCGGCATGCTTAACATCATCTCTTTGAGGAGACTGAGTACTGGTTACTGTACTGAGTAAGTACTCGTATGCAATTACAAGCTAGAATTATCATTACTGAACTACGATGTATCCTACAAGATTATTGGTAGGGGAAAGACTAAACCGACAATTAGGGTCCACACAAAACGACGTACACGTACTGTAAGTATACAGCCTGCGAATCCGTGACACACAGATAGATAACGGAATAAGTAGCTTACTTACATGAAAGAGTCCTGCAAGAAAAATGTTGCAAAGAAGGGGTAAGACGTTAGAGGTTATCGTGAATCTCTACTCCAGATCATGGGCTGCCTTGTCGAACATGCTTCATCTACTCCCGAGCGAGTGAAGGTCTCGTGATTGTCCACCCCACACCGAGAATTCTGTAGGCGAGAGAGAAATGGACGGTCTTGGGCCATGTGGTCTCGGCACTGGACGGCGGTTCAGTCCAGTGCTAGTGGTTCCCGGCGACAATCCACGCTCCCCACTACCAATACTCCCAATTCCGCCGGTATTCGTGCCATCGCTGATGCTACTGCTTTCCGATGAAGAAAGGGGCGCTGCAAGTGGGGTAGCAGTCGTCCGCAAAGCACTGCGTTGGTGGGAATGCAGCTCCGGGGCGGGGTTGGGCATGGAAGGTGAAAGATACCTCGAGGGTGTAGATGCAGAGTGAGGGATAGGGAAACTCGCGCTTGTGCCTGGTTGGTGATCTAAACCGATTACATCCTGAAACGGTCTGAGGACGCTCATCTCAAAGGACTCGGATGAGTTTCTAAGAGTCTCGTCGGATGGGAGGAGTAGGTGTCCTGTGGGCGGCGAGATAGTGAGGCTGTTACGTAGAAGGCGACCGGTCTCATCCGAATCGTCGTGTCCTGCTCTTTCTTCGTCATCGTTGCGATGTGCATGGCCGGATTTGCGCTGTGTCAGACCAAGCCGCTGTCGTTTGCGGCGCAGGGAGGGGTACTTGTTCAAAGCTACTATAAGACTCCATAGCGGTGCAAGGGATACGGAGAGGGCAGTGATCTGCGGACGGGGATGGTAAATCAGTAGCTATCGTGGGCTTGGCAGGTAACACATACCTGACCAAGACTTCCAAAGTCCTGCTCTCCGTCGAACATACAATTCCGAAGCCTTTGCCACTCCGACGCTATAATGAACGTGATATCAGTCTACTGAAACGGCGTATATATGAAACACCCCTTACCCGCAATAAACAGTGCCCACAAGGCCAGCATAACCAACATCCTCAGGCCCTTCATCACTTTTTTCCGTGTGACCCTCAGTATGAGCGACTCCCGAACCAACTTCTCCCATTGCTTTCCGATCGGCGTATTGGACGTATAGGAGGTATATCCTGTACCTATTCCAGTGTTGACAGAGCTCAAAGACGTCTGCGAGTGGGCTGAGCCAGATACAGCCAAGTTGACGACCAGCAGCATCGTGACGGACAGGCAAAACAATATCCATGCGGCCCAGATGAGAAAACCTCCGGCGTGGGGATGGTCCGTCGTCTTATTGATCGAGCCCGTCTCAAATGGGGCCAGAAATAGAACGAGTTGCGTCGAGTTGTTGAGATAGTCTTGACTATAGGTTGGCGAGACGAAGAGAAATATACCCCATGCCCATTGGAGAACGACCTGCAGGAGCAAGACGACAGAAATGATCTCGCGTTGGCGCCTTTGAGCCTTCTTAATACGCTGCTTGCGGTGATTCGCTTCCCAGCTTGCTTTCAAGTCGGAGGCATCGTGAATATAGCGTGGGTCATCCTTGTCGGTGTAGAGCAATGCGTGTCGACGTCTATGGCGTTCGTAGAATTCCTCCGGACTGAGTTTCCAGATGGGCAGCATAGGCGCTACTGCCAGTGAGCTGATAGTGGACAGAGTTGTGAAGCTACGTAGAGCGACGAGATGTGAGCCGTTGGTAAAAGGTGTGCACCTGGCTGACTTACTTCAGTATGAGCGTAGCATGGTGAAGTGTAAGGTTATTCCCGTGTTTCGATACAAAACCAGCGATGACGAGTGCAAGAGTGAGCAATGTGCCCGCCCATGCAGTTGGCACTGAATCAGATGGAGAGAAAGCGATCAACAATGCTGCAATATGAGAATGTGTTCAGCTCGATATCTCATTATTGTGGCTGGAAATATACATACCGTTGACCAGGCTTTGCAAGTAGAAAGCAACGCGTACGCCTATTCCTGCAAGGTCAGGATTAGGGCATATAGCACATTGAGAAGCGTCGTCTAATAATCCCGCACAACACAAAGCCTGAAGAGACTGGATCCTGGTCGTGTTAGCCAGGTGAGTGACACACTGCATGTGCACGCTCGAACGACATGAAGGAGGGAGAGATGAGGGTGGAGGAGTTCGTGAGACGGACGTGGATGCTTTGCTTGGACGTTTGCCCACATGCTTTTGTACATTCACCTGCTGGTGTTATCTGTACCTGACGGCCATGACGGAGGTGATAAGTAGGCCGGATCAGCGCAGCAAATGACTTTGGCGCAGGAGGAAAATGTCGGTGCGCCGTTGTCGGCGGCGCCGTTGATTCATGGCGGGGTAAATGTAAAGCTTCGCCTCGTAGTCGTTGGCCTTTGTTGTCCTATACATTGCCTCGCTGCGCATGCAAGACAACAACAGCACACGAGCCTGAGCAGAAAGAGTCGGGTGCCAAGGACTCGGAAATCAACAATTCCACCTATGCTGGCGTCTATCAGCGGTCGCAGCCTGAAAACATCGCTTAGAACTCCGTTACACTTTGATACCCCAAGACTCGATTGTGAAAGTTGGGGCAGTGCAATGCACAGGCTTTACTTATCTCTCTCTACTACTGTAAGACAGCGTGCGACGTGAGCAGAACCTAGACTTTACAGTAGCTGCAAAGTTCTGTCTTGCCTCTGATGCGTGCTCGATCTCCGACTATTTTGAGCTCAACTCAAACACCGCACTCCGAAAACAGACAGGTTTTTGATCCAGCTTGTGGGCATTGACACTTACATATGCATCGCTTTCTAGTAGGCACGCCTAGTAATCTCAGCGTGCATGTCGAGGCGATGTCAGCCTTGTCGAACGCGATAAGCAGCGACGTGGCAAGCTGCTCGCCCGAACCTTGAAGTCAGTTCATGCCCGGCTTCGCCTTTGCAAACACTGCCAAGCCGTCACATCACGACTGTGCATGGAGCCTGTCCAGTTGGTGTGCGACAACCGCGGAGCTTGCCAGATGTTTTCACTCACGAGAACAAGAGGGTTCTTTCACCTCTGCACCCCAGGCTCCCCGGAATGATCAGACTCGCCGACCATTGAAGTCGATCAAGTGCTCTTTCTGTGATGACAGGTGTAATACAATAGTGAACAAGATTTACAACTAGATACTGGTGCACTGGAGTCGACACCGTCGTGCACAGCATTGCGGGGTACGAAAGTCAGGTAAGTACTACTGTTCCGTTCAAATACACGCCCAGCTCATTAACCCCCATATAACTTCTCAGGTGTTCTAACTCGCAAGTTGTTTCATATCAAGTTTTTGCTACACCATGGACGCAAGATCTTTAGCAGACCCATCTCCCGAACGACCAACCAAGGCAGGACTCGGTGTCCGTTTCCGCCTGAACAGCACCGACGCTCGTCCTCTCGCTTCCTTCGGTACCAGTCCTACCGCCAGCGGGCAGATACCGTCGCCCAACTTAAACAGTGGCCGTACGGGCAGAATTTTGAGACAACGCCTCCGTATCCAGCAGTTCCAGCGACGATGGGAGAACATCAAGGAGGACCTCCCTCCCCAGCTATCTCGGTCTCATAGTGAGTGTTCCGATGGCGCGTATGTGTTTCATGTGAACTGTGCTGATCGGTCTGTCATATTCCAGTTGGTATGATATCCATAGGTACGTGACCCTTGTTCTGTATTGCAGCATGCATAGCTAAAGTTCTACCAACAGGAGGAGTCATCGGCACAGGTCTATTCCTAGGCTCAGGTGTAAGTTCTGTCTTTGTTCTTTGCGCCACTGCCCAGAGCTAATCAGTTATCTATGCACAGCAAGCACTGAACGATGGCGGCCCTATCGGTGCACTGTTAGGATACTCTATCATTGGAACAGTCGTTTATTGTCTGTGCGTCTCCATCGGGGAGATGATCGCATTTCTGTAAGTCTTGCTGTCTTGCTGAGGCATTCAGTACAACGTTGGCAGTGCTGACTTAGCATTGGAAGACCAAATGTGGGAGGTGTTGTAGGACTGGCAGACTTATTTGTTGACCCAGCACTGGGATTCTCCTTGGGTTGGGCTGCATGGGTATGTCTCCGATCAACTATTCTTACATATTGAACCATGCAACTGAACTGTCATGGTAGTATAACTGGTGTGTAACTTTGCGTAAGTTTCTGAACCTGTGCCACCTTGACTTGGCCGCTCTGCTGATGTACTGCGCTTCAGCCACAGAGATCTCCGCAGCCACCATTCTCGTACGCCTTTGGGATCCGGACCACAAAGTTCCGTGAGTCGAGTCACACTGACTGCTTGCCAATACTGCCCCAGCTACACTTTACTTACCCTCGATTACGACCTCTCCAGGGTAATCGCGTTATCGAGTATCTTTGTAAGTCGTTTATGCCGATTGCAAGACATGCCCTGACCCAACTTCCAGCTAGTCGCTGCTACAGCCGTGAACTGCTTTCCATCTCGTGTCTACGGCGAATTCGAGTTCTGGTTCTCAGCTATCAAGGTCCTCACCATAGTCGTCATCAGTATGTTCAACTGTCATATTCTCGCTCACATAAACATCGAAACTCATAACACATTCCTACAACAGTCATCGTATGCCTAGTCATTGATTTAGGCGGTAGCCACCAGGGGTATGCACCCAGTTGTCTCTTCATCGTGGTGTCACACTGACAGGTTACAGCTTCATTGGTCTGAAGAACTGGCACCAGCCGTTCCAAGAATACGGAGGTATAAGTGGTTCGCTGGGCCACTTCCTAGGATTTTGGGCAGTTTTACTCCAAGCATGCTTTTCCTTCTTTGGGTCAGAGGTCCCTGGTATTGTGCGTCATATTTCACACATGTGTCTTACTAAGAAGTTGTGAACCCTGACACTATATACGAACAGGCTGCTGGCGAGGTTATCGATGCTACTCGAGTGAGATTTCCCCACATGCAATTGGTACGTGCCTCTACTGACCCTTCTGTAGAATGTTCCAAAGGCTTTGCAACGAGTGTGGATTCGGATGTAAGATACATTATTAACGATCAGTTATGTCCATTAATGATTGACGTGTTTGCTAGCAATCTCTTTTACGTGGGCAGCATATTCTGCGCAGGCCTTCTAGTTGACGCCAACGATCCGGACCTGATCTCACCAGACGAACAGAATACCTCCAACTCCTCTCCATTTGTCATTGCATTCAGGAAGGCAAATATCAGCTACGTACGTGTTGTGTACTCTATTGCAGGGTTTGTAGTTCCTGAGTTGATTGTCTTTCGCCTTTACATCGTGATAGCTGCCAACATTGATCAATGGAGCCATCCTCCTCTCTGCCTGGTCTGCCGCAGCTTCAGACATATACATTGGTAGCCGCTTCCTCTTCTTCCTCGCAAAGAACAATCATGCACCCGAAGTCTTCGCGTATCTACGTCGATACCCTCGCGAGGAGAAGCTGCCCAGCGAGACTAGACCAGAAGATGACTTGCCTGACGTGAACGAGCTGGATGACGACGAGCTGCAGCCATTGTCGACTGCGCTGGAGAATAACGAACGACTGTCTCAGCAGTACAGGCAGCGAGCTGCGTATGGCTCGAGATCACCAAGGTCCAGGCAACTGCTCGGTATCTCTGCGACGGATCAAGTATGCATTGAAGAGTATAAGTTCGAGGACAGCCCACAACAGGTC
Organism: Irpex sp. Y119-03; assembly: GCA_037042295.1. Lineage (NCBI taxonomy): Eukaryota > Fungi > Basidiomycota > Agaricomycetes > Polyporales > Irpicaceae > Irpex > Irpex sp. Y119-03. The sequence continues at coordinate 62,192 of JAXQKB010000106.1, read as the reverse complement.
CATGTGACTGTTACACCCGTCGACGATGAGAGCTTCAACGGAAGAAGCGAAGACCACAACGGGTCTTATCCGAGACATTACGATGACCCAAACGAACCCATGAACGGTGAAGGCGTCATGGAGGGTCAAGATTCGAATGTGGACACCGAATCGTTACGCAGAAAACCCCCTCCGTGGTTTGTGCTACCTTTGTATGCTGTACTGGCGACTGCCGCGGTGGGCTTGTTGAGTTTTATGGGCGGAGGGAAGGACACAAATGCGGAAACTGTAAATCATCTATGTGTCTTTGTTCTGTAGATCGAAGCTAACTAGAATGATCTAGATATTCAAATGGTTAACATCCGTAACCAGTATAGCATCGCTACAATCTTGGATGGGGATGCTTTTCACGTACATCCGGTATGTCGCATTTTCCAAACCACATTCCTCAGAGATACCTACTGGTTCACTCTTCCGTATCGTTTAAGGTGGCACCAAGGAACTATCCATCACGAGAGAAAACATCGTGCGGAGGCAGAGAGACCCGGCGGAGACGAGAGATCAAAGCAGATCATAGCCAACATCGACCGCATAAAGGAGAATAGACATCGAGGACAACCCTACGTAAGCTTTCAAGTATAAGTTTTGATTCTGATTCTGAACGTCTTCCATACAGCTCGCATGGTACGCATTCTCAGTTGGTATGCTCATCCTCTTTACCAATGGATGGTAAGTTGTCTAGACAAATATCCCGATATACCGGCACTAACTCGACTAATACTTCACTAGGACCGTTTTCTTGCACGGTTGGCGAATCGGTAAGTCCTGCATCTCATACCACCGTACCCGGGAACGGAGGCTGACGGCCTATTACTTATAGCCACGGTACCTGGCGATGAAAGCGGCCCAAGCTCAGACTCTGTTGCGACGTTCTTGTCGTCTTATGTCCCTCTCGTGAGTCGCAGTTCAGATATGTGCTCAGAAGGCAGTGAGAGTGATCACGAAACAAATTACGCTGTGCAGCCATTCTTCGCGTTGTTGACACTGGGCTACAAGATCATATATCAAACGAGAGTCGTTCAGCTAGACGAGATGGACTTCGAGAAGGTATATTTCAGGAGAGAAGAACAAAACGACCAACCTCCGAGCCGACGAGAGAGGATTCTCGGAGCCTTGCTTGTTATCTAATAGTTATTTTCCTCATCGAATGTCATGATATTGAACATGTACATTATATACCTCCGCACCTGCCACACATCGTACATGAGTATGTTACATGAATGAAACCGCACACGCCATGGAATCCATTCTGATATAAAATTGTCCAGCATTGAACACTACATCCGCTTATCCCAGAGATGGTTGATCTGCTTCGAGACTTCGTTCCCTGCGGCCTCCAGCTGCCCTCTAACACCCTCGTCTAGCACGGAGTTGAGTATCCCTCGGGATCGCCACCTGTCTGGATGAAAACGCATGCGTGCCCTCTTCATGGCATCCGTATATGCTTCGGCGGACATAAGACTCTTGATGGCACTGAAGAACTGGCTCACAGCCTGGCCCTCGATGCCATCTAGAGTCATACGACGTGGATGGTCCAGAACAGGCCAAGGTATACTCTCGAATAAGAGCGGCTGGGTTTCGTGGTATTTGAGGGCATCGAACTCCTCGCTCACAGCTATGAATCGCTGATAAGCACGCTGAGTGTCCCAGAACATGATGTTCCACTGAGCGTAGTGTTGCATGTCCCGCTTATAGCACCGAGCACGTTCGGTGACGATGGCCTGCTGGTGCGACCTGTGGCGAGTCTCAGCTTCTATTCGCTCACGCTCCTCCCGTTCCCGTTGTTCTCGAGCCAAACGCTCTGCCGCCTCACGCTCGCGTTCCTCCCGTGCTCTCTGTTCGCGCGCCAGGCGTTCTGCCTCCTCACGCACGCGAGCAAGTCTCTCAACTTCCTCCCGTTCTAAGCGCTCCTTTTCCGCCCTTGCTGCATCCCTCTCCTTTCTCTCCTTCTCCTCTTTCTCTTGCTGCTCAATCTTCTTCAGCTCTTCCATCCTCCGTACCTTCTCGGCCAATTCAGCAAGCCGCAGCGTCTCTTCATCGACTGCATCTTGCTCTGCCTCTCTGTCAAGCGCCTCTCGCGCAGTTCTGAAAGATCTCTCCTCCTGTTCAGAAATGATGCGGCATGCCTCGGCCTGCTGCCTCTTATGGATGGCATGATCAAGATCGCCCCTCGCATCCTCTGCTTGAACGTTTGCTTTCCTCTCTCTCTCCATTGCCTCCAACCACACCCTTTTCGCTTCGGCCGCAGCAAGCTTGGCGTCCGCCAGTGCCTTCTCAGCGACGGCCTTCAACTCAGAGGCTAACACAACTTCGAGCTCGGCGTTCTCCTCGTCTGTCTTTGCTGCTTCGAGGTTACTCTTTGCGAGCTGCTCAGCACGTTCAGCCGCTTCTCTGCGCGCTCGTCGCTCTTCGTGCCTCTTGACTTTTGCGGCGGCAGCCTCCATGGCAGCTGCTTCTCTGGTCCTACGCTCTGCAGCCTCCTTCAGTTCTTGTGCAGCAGCTTCACGGCGCTGCCTCTCCTGCCATGCTCTCTGGGCCTCGTCTGGTTGCGAGGAGGCCCCGGTATTACTTGAAGAGGCACTCTGGAAGGATTATCACCAGTAACGATTAGAAAAGCGTCGGTTTGACAAAGTCTGCACCTACTGGCTCAGGCGTAGATGTACCAGACGGAGCAGAGTTTGAAGAGTATCTTGACCGAAAGATGTTCTGAGCCCCAGGCTCATGATAGCGTACAGTGATGGAAACTCCGTCAATGACTTTGCCGTTCATAGCCTGTATGGCGGCCGCCGCTGGTAGGGGGGAACTAAGCACGAAGACGCATAGAACTAAACATCTGAATAGTACCTGAGTCACGATTCATGAAGGAGATGAAGCCGAATGAGCCTTGGACACCAGCTTTCTTCATTTTAGCTCTGTATGACATGCCTACGGTCAGTTTACCATACAGTGCGCGGAATAGAGATGCATACTGATTAATCGCTCCAAACTGCATATAGCCCCAGGTATATTAGTATCCCACGATTTCAACGAATGCCATATTGAGCGTACCTGAGCGAATGTGTCTATGAGGCTCTGTTGAGAGAACGTCGGCCCAAATCCCTGCATAATACATGAAGATGCCTGCCGATGCACAGGAATGTGTGGGTTTATCGTACCGCACAGTACAGATTGCATGGATCGAATGTCCGCACAGTGAAGGCAGGGTAACGACCCATATCGGGATGAAGAGCATTCTTTTGAACCCGGGCTCGATTCGCACCCACCTCGTCCCAGTACTCTAGGACAACAGCCGGTTGTCCGTAGCCAACATTGACATCCTTTCTGACAGAAACAAGCGGGCCAGCAGGACGAAACCATTCGAAGAGCTTCTGGCTATCCACATCGTTGCCCATGTGAAGAGGCGATCCGTTATACTTCACGAACTGAGGAAAGAGACGGGAGAATGGTTGCGCGGGCTCCAATGTCGGTGAGTGTGACAGCACCATTATCCAGGGAGAGGACGTCGTAGCTACTGATGCACCCTGCAAGGTAGCAAGAGCCATTTCCGCTGTAATCCACGATCATAGAGGCATCAGGAGTCGGGTTTAGATACAAGTAAGGAGAAACGAACCCTGGAATAGCGATGAAAAGCGTATAGTCCACTTCTTTCGGTTCGGCTTGTTAACCACTGGACTCTTTCCGACAGACAGGACCGTTCCACATGGCTCGAAAGCTTTCTGGATGTTCGGCCACTTGACCCGCTTGGGAGGGTCGACTATGTATAGGACTGGATCTTGAAGAAGTGGATGTGGCGGCACCTGTGCTGAGTCCATATCTAGCCAAGTAACCAGACCACGTCCTCAACCTAACCAGAGCAGGCCTTATACACCGCACTGGTACTGGTCAAGACAAGAGGAGGCACTCTGCACTCGGCGCCATTCATTTTGCCACGAAAGGAAGTACAGGCGTGTGAAACGTCCTGTCAGTAGAAACTCACTTTGAGAGCCTTGTTAAGGCCTTGCCAGGCGAGGTTTTCACGCGACAGCCTCCCTTCGAGCTCTGAGCTTGTTAAGTAAGATTCCCGCTACCCTCTGGGTAGTGGGTCTTTGGGTTGTAGGGGTTGGCGAAATCGAACCTGAATTCTGCACGCTCGTGACTTCCCGAGAAAATGGCGTGATTTTCACGTGACTGTTTTGCGCGCTTGCTGTCCTCAACCTTGCGAAGCTTGGAAGTTGGAAGTGTGTACTGCGGGTACTTACTGCACTCAGTACTGACGAAATATTTTGTGCTTATCGTAGGCAATATATTTGTCCACAGTATCTGCTGGAATATTCTTGGTACCTTGTCGTTCCGTTGCTCGTTCACGACGCTTCCTTCGTAAGTGGCGCACAAAGCTGCTGGCCGGAGCGCCGAAGGCGCGAAGGCCTGCAGCGATGTGCGCCCTTATATGCATAGCGTACATCGATACAACTTGAAGTACCCTTTCTTTACCTTGCTGAACGATAGCCGGGTAGCGGGTCTAGCTGCGAACGCAGCGTTAGTGAATTATTTATCGAGCATCGAGAAACAGTCACATCGAAGGAGGGAATGAGTTAGTCGAGCGCCACGTTTTCCAGTGAGATTTGTATTTCCGAGTCAACTCCGCGCCGCTCCGGTTTACTTAAGTGAAGGATTCATGTTGCATGTGGCATGAAATATACCACAGACTCAATAAGTAACTAACGCTGCCATGCAGCTAAACCCGCTACCAGGGCTATTCCAAGAAATATAATACAAGCACCCAGTACATGCGGCTGACTGGCGAGAGTAAATAACTCGGGAAGCGGACATTGCCAGATTCGCTACAGATCTCTGCAGCCCTTCGCGCCACTGGCGCTCCGGCCTGCAGCTCTCTGTATCGTACTGCAAACACTATTCTTTAATTTTTGATGACAATGAAGACAGTATGTCCCGATCGACACAAGTCGCACAGGACAAGCGAAGGAGCTTGAGGCCACACAGGAAGCTCGAAGCGCACGACGGGGAGCGTGGGAAGTAAATCACGTGATAAGTTGCAAAGGATTTCTGGACAACGCTCTCCCCTGGAACCCTAAGACCCTTCCTCCCAGCTTAGACGCTGGTAGCGGGAATGTCACTTGTGATCAGTGTTCCGAAAGTCAAGTCAAGTCACCAAAGTGGTCATGACCCGGGTCAATTGACCCCCATGTTTACCGGTCATTTGACGGGTCAAGATCAGGTCAACGCCTGCGACCTTCCTAATTCGGTACTCCGATCATGACTCAGCGCTAGTAGAATCGCCACCCAACAACATTCGACATACTCGCACTCAGTGCCCATCCATTCCTAACATGCCTGGCAAGGCTCGTATACACCGACAATACTTCTACAAGGATAGTATCGTAGTTTTGGAAATGACAAGTGTCACAAAGCGGCCTGGTGCAGGGCCTGCCATGATACTCGACTGCCAGTCAAGCATCACAGCTCACGGATTCGGCAGTCTCTCTCCGACCAGAAGCTACTCTTCGAAGCCTAGGTGTGTACTATTTACCTGTGCTAGAATGCATGCTGATTTTTATGCAGTCTTCGACGAAGTACAGCCAACCTATGGTAAGGTCAAATTGACTGGCCACTCCGAGAGTGCTCGCTCATCACGGGTGAAAGACGGGGTGGACGATGGGCTCTATCTACCACACTAGGGCAACCGGTGCCAAAAATAGCAGGGAGATGGGCAATCTGCAATGTTCATTCCGTAGGTTTGTGCTAAGATTGGGATTATTCAATTTACTCATATTATAATGTGTTCTCCTCGACACCTGGACCCTTTCATATCACATCTCTAGCTTATCAGCCACCTATAGCAGCTGCGACATATCCCCGACCACCTTCGATGCCAATGCAACAGGATACTGGGCTCGAGTTTGTGCCAGGCAACAAGTCAGACACTACAAGATCAGAGCCTCTCCTCGCACCCAAAGAGACCTTGGCCGTAGCGGTTGCACCATTGGTGAGGGCCGGTTCAAGTTGTCAACCAACTAAGAAACTGTCGAATAGATGGCAACGGCTACGGCGACGACGTTGCACGGGCCCACGATCTCGAACTCGATCCCTGAACCGGAACACATCGAGCTGCTGTAGGGAGCATCGAGCATCCTTGATTGCGAAAACAGTGAGGATGATCCAGCTATCATCTCTATACCAACGCCCCCACAACCCTCAGCGTCGCCCTCGCCTTTGTCAGTAAGCGTTAGCGATTCTACCACGCCGACGCCTTCTACCATTCAGCGAGCTGCTTCACCGGCGCCATCGCACTCGACCATTTGTCGCCTTTCCGCGAGCATGATAGACCGGGTGCCGAGTCAGATATGTATACTAGTATTACGGTTTGTGTGGAGGTGCGAGAATGAGTTGGAGGCATTTTTTTGATTTACTAGACGGTCAGCCCGCCTTTTGTTTGGCTGTCACAAACATGGCCCAGCAGCATACCCTCGAATTACTCATGTATCGCAGGCATACATTGTCTTTGTCTCATTTTTAATGCAATAAGTTATACATGTAGTACTTAGTCCCTCGCTTTGATTGCGAGCACTGGCGCGAATGGCCACGGAATACCCAACTTCATGCGGCAGGGTCAACATACGGTCGTGACGCGGTCATGACTTTGGTCACGAAGTCACTGGCCGCGTGACCTGGAGTCATGACTGGGTCAACTGGAACACTGCTTGTGATTACTGTCAGTACAAGATGTCTCAGATCGTATCAGGTCAATGCTAAAATCAGAGCAACACAAGACAAAGATCATGCAAGACAGGGTACAGATGGTCTTAGACTGGAGACTCCTACTCCCTCGACTTCAGCCATAACGGCGTGATAGCTTGTGCTACCACATTCCCAGCGGCCTCCAGCCTACCACGAAGATCATCATCCAACACGGAGTTGAGGATGCCGCGTGACCTCCACTTATCTGGATGGAACCTTCGATGCGCCTTCTCGACGAGAGTCTTATACTCGCCCTTTTCCTTCAGTAGCTTCTCTGCGGCGCTGAAGAATTTCTCTACCGCAGTCCAGTCGATATCTTCGAGTGTTATACCCCGAGGGTGACCAAGGATAGGCCAAGGGATGCTATCGAACGTGAGCGGTTGCGATTCTTCAAGTTGAAACTTGAGGGTGTCAAACTCGTCGCTGACGAACATGAACCTCTCGAGAACACGGGGTTCATGCCATGTCAGGACATATGGGTCCGGGAAGAACGTTAGGTCCCGAAGTCTACACCGTTTCTGTTCCTTTCTCGCCGCCTTCTGGTAGAATTGTTGTCGAGCGGCCTCGTCTCGTCGTGCCTTTTCTTCTCGCTCGCGCTGCTCCCTCACCACCCGCTCCGCCTCTTCTCTCTCACGGCTCAACCTCTCTTCCGCAGCATGCCTTTCTCTACGTGCCCTTTCTTCCATTTCCTGCTCCTCCAACTCCCGAAGCTCTTGCATCCTGCGAATAGACTCGGCGAGCTCAGCTTGGCGTATGGCCTCTTCGTCAACGATGTCTTCGTCGAGCTCTCGGGAGAGCTTTTCCTTCTCATATCGGGACGACATCTCTTCTTGATTTGCGACCTCGAACCGCTTGTCTGCCTGCTGTACTCTTGTACGAGCATTGATCGTAGCGCTCTGAGCGCTTTCCATCTCTTGCTTCGCCTCTGCTTCGCGTAGCATAGCCTCTAGCAATATCCGTTTGGCTTCCGCAGATGCCCTCTCCGCATCTATAAATTTCTGCATCGACGCGTTCTGAACCTGCTCAGCTCGCGCAAGGTTTTCGCAAGCTTCGAGCCTATCTGCCGTAGCGATCTCCATTTCCCTCTGAGCCCATGCACTGGCACGCTCCGCCGCCTCTTGACGGAGTTGTCGATCTAGACGGTCCTTTACTTTTGCTTCTGCGGCTCTTCTTGAGATATCTTCTCGCTCTTTTCGTTCTTCTGCCTCTTTCATTTCTTGGGCTGCAGCCTGTCGCCGCTGTTCAGCCTTGGCCCGTGCCTCCTCTGCCAACTCATCGCGGGCATTCTATATCAAACATCCTTAGTCAACGACATTGCCGGACAGAATTTATACATGAGTGGTACAGACCGAATCCGGACTGCAGGAGCTCCGCGGCTGTTGAGGTTGGGTTGGTGAAGGCGACTTAGGAGAACCTTCTCCAGCATGGAGTTCTTGGTAGCGAACGACGAGATGGCCATTCCGTGCTGCGTTCATCGCATGCAACGCTCGAGCAGCTGGAGTGTCGGATGAGCAAGGATACGACGAAGATCTAGTGTTTCTGGAGAAATACCGCAAACATGAGACGTGAAGGTGACAAGCCCGTATGCGTCTAGCCCTCTCGTGTTGTTCAGATAGATGCTATCGCGAAATTAGGCATGCCGATGATTGTAACAGTCTATACTAATCACCTCTTGATGTTACCGAACTATTGATATCCTTAGCAATCGGTGTGCATCTCAACGATTCACATACACACCTGGGAGAACATAGTTCGTAGGTCGACTTCCATAAAATTAAGTCTGAATCCCTGCGGGAATACAAGTCAAGGATGAGTGTAGCTGCAGGCACATATCTCAGACAATTCCAAAGAAACGGACCGAGCATCTGAGGCTGAATGGATCATAACTACTCAAAGAGAACTGAGGGCGACTCCTCAGCCTACTGTGTATCATGTTCTCTTTGGCGCGAGCCAACTTTGCGTGCTCCTCGCTGTAGTATTGAATAACCGCAGTATACTCTTGGGCCACGAGATTTACACCTGTCTGGACGTAAACCAGAGGACCTGCGTTGCGAAAGCATCTGAAAAGCAGCTGAGCGTTTACCGTGGCATCAGCAAAGAATCCCGGCTGAGCAGCGAGATACTGAGGTAAAGGAGGTTCCGGAAACGTCGCCTTCTCAAATGTTGGAGAGTGTGACAGAGACAGCGCCCAAGGAGGAAGGAGGTTCTTTACATACTCCCCCTGCAGTGTTGCGAGAGCCATCTCCGCTGGTTCACGTTCGGAATTCAATGACGTGGTAGATGGATACGCTGGATACATACCGTGAAAGATGCTAACAAACCGAATAGGCCATTTCCTGCGACTCGGTTTGCCTTCGACCAATGACATCCCGTCTGTAGAGACTGCCCCGCATGGGCGGAATGTCTCTACAAGCTGCCACCATTGCAGGCGGTTCGGAGGGTCGACAATGTATAGAACATTCTCCTTTAAGAATGGGTGCGACGAGTTGGCAAGTGTGGCCATGTCGAATTGAGAGAGCTAGAGGTCCCCTCAAGTCGTCGTGGCTACAACTTGAACGCAGGGTTGTAGACACTGTCGGAGTGCTGGCGGGGAAGAGTTTACTCATCATCCAGCGCCTTCACCCCTTGTATATCGAGGAGCGTGCGAAGTTGCCGTCACTGAACGCGTTGCTTCCAGCAGGCTTCGCTCCGAGTCTAGCCTGAGACTCTTTGATCGGGACGCTGGCTACGAAGATATTGTCAGAGTCACTTATACTCCTTCTTCGTAAGTTGAAGTTCTCTTACCGATATAATCTTTGCCCAAGGGAGGAATTCCTAGGAGGTTCCCTGTTATTGATACGACTTTCCATGTCGCCCATACAGTGCTGGCCATGGCTGAGAGCAAGAGGATCGGAGTATGCCGCAGCGGCGGCCGCATCATGCAGAAAGCGCTAGGGCGCTTGAGCTACTTCGTCGTCTACATCATGATTGGTATGTACGCGCAACACTCTGTAACCGTTACGTAGTTGGCAAATCGGTCGTTGAGAGGTATGGATGAAGGAACTTAATTATGTTATAGACAGCCAAATCCTCATCATTCTCGCTGTATGAGAGGATTATCAGGAGTACCGACTCGTGGTTCCAACGCTACGGCCGTCGGAAGGCAAAGCTGCAGCGTGGATAACTCGAGGCAGGGAATGCGCAGGATATGATTACCTTGGGATTAAATCACTTGAGTGTGCCTCTAACTCGACAAGTCCTACTCTCACCGTCCTACGTTATACTGGCTATCTAACGATTCGTCGATGAACCCGAACACCGGTGCACCCAGCGGGCTCGAAGGCTACCCGCCGCACCCGCTTCTGAAGGAGCCGGTACTGTATATAGCTGATCCTCCGAGCGCAAAATACTTTCGATTGCCGAATGCTCTTTTTCGTTGCGGTCTGGTCACCCAGGATGCTATCACCCCAGCAGAAGGAAATCCCAGGAGGCGAATGTGTCGCATTCGTTTCAAAAATCTTATGTTCGGTAAACTACTCTAGCGTTAGTACGGCGGGGACGATGTCTGATGCTGTTCTAGCCGAGCTGGCCTTGGCCACAGTCAATGGCACGAGGAAAACATGGCCACCATGGACCATTAGACTATCACATTCCCCGACATTGGAAAAGGCTACCCCTTCGCGACGTCTGTTGCCTCAATACGCGCAGTGCGATTCGGATATCTTCTTCAAAGATGGGCTTCCGATGGAGATAGTATTCAAGTGGTTTCGTACCGCAGGTCCTATTGTCTCTATTCGGAAGGAGGTTAATCTAGGGCAATCTCCTCATACATTGGTGGTGGAATACTGGCACGAAGATCATGCGAACTTTGCTCGCATGATGACCAATGCTCTTCATAACAATTTGAAGAAGCGCCCCGCATTTACTCTGCGTACCTATGATCCTTGGAGTATTCGCTGTACCGTGCGTAGTCACCGCTTCAGCTATCCCGTCCGCTCACTGACAGTCATTATTTCAGGGCATTGGGCCTACGTTTACTCACAGCGATCTACTCGATAATTTCTCAAAGGTGATCTCATATACGACATCTACCATACCGTACACCTACTGATCTTTTACTAAGTTCGGAAAAGTCAGTAGGTCAGCAAATCGTCTCCGCCAGCCAGCTCTTCACGACTCATTAGCAAGATCGTAGCTCTGCAATAATCGATGCGGGGAAGCCAGGCGCGTATGGTATCGTCACGTTCTCCAATCAAGTACGCGGTATGTGGCTCCCTGTTACCATCTGCTAGTGTTGCTGCTTGATAGACTTCATATCTAGCTGCTGAAGCGATCAGAGAGATGAACAACAGAGTGATAGGAGCCACAAAACTTAGTGTGCGCATTGAAGAGCCGGACGCCCAGGATGTCTTTCATCGCTCGTTTCCCAAGCGCACCATGCCCTCTGAACCATCGCCCGAAACTTCTACCGCTCATGCAGTGAGTATAAGCACAATATTTTCAGTTCATGCGCTGAGACCGATAGCTCTAGGATGATCCCTCGCCTGACCATGGCACAGAAGACTCACAGGCGAAGGCGGGGCAACAATCAAAGGAGGAGCCTGAAGACGGCATAGAAGAATACGCAATTTGGAAGGCTGCAGATGCAAAAGTGAAACGGTTCGAGGATTGGCGTCGTCAACGAGAAGCGGCCGAACAGGACTGTGCTCAAGCTAGGCATGATTTTGAAGCTGCCACAATGGAGAGGCGAAACGCGTGCCGCGATTATGTCTCAGCTCGACAGTTTTGTGAAGAAGTGGAGCAGGAGCTGGTCTCTGCTCAGCATGCGTCCACGGAAGCCAAACGTATCTGGCTCGAAGCTATGGAGCGTGAGGCGAAAGTGAGAGAGCGAGCGAGCACTGCGCGAGAGACAGTGAGCGTTGCTTTGGGTAAGCGGAGCCGGGCAGATATAAGGAGACGTATTGCCAAGGAGGAAGAGATGTCCACTCTGGCTACGATGGAGGAGCTTGATCGCGAGATTGCTGGTAATGTGCCCGACGAAGAAACTCTGCGACAAGCGAACCTCGCCGAGTCGTTCCGAAGGATGCAGGAGTTAAGGAAGATCGAAGCTGCGGAGAAAGAGGAGAGGGTGCGTAGAGCACTACAGGCCGAGGAGGAGAGACTGAGGCAGCAGCGGGAAGCCTCTGAGAAGACTGCACGAGAGCAGCGCGAACGCGAAGAGCAAGACCGTCGGGATGCTGAGCTTCGAAGACAACGTTATGACTCGGCCGTGGCGGCAGAACGAGCTCGGTGCGAGCTACGTGATCGTCAGTTCTACCCGCTCTTTTCTCCTTGGGGAGCGAAAAATGCCTTTGCACGATTCAAATTCGTAAGCGAGGAGTTTGACGTCATTAGATTCCAGGAAACTCAGCCGCTTACCTTGGAGAGCGTTCCTTGGCCAGTTCTGGGGAGCCCATGGAGCATGATATCCACCACTATCACCTGGGAGGCAGTAGAAACGTTCTTTGCTACGGTGAGAGACATGCTCAAGGACGAAGCGGAGTATAAGAGCGTTGTCGAGAAGGCACAGCGTAGGTTCCATCCGGACAGATGGAGGTCTCGTGGTATTCTCAGCTCGGTGCTGGATAATGGCCTCAGAGGTCGGTTGGAGACCTGCGGGACTGTCGTTGCCCAGGCTATCACGCCCTTGTGGCTGGAGTTAAGGCAGCGAGATGTTTGATCATGTGGCTACTAGTAGTAGATACTGACTTAGATGCACTATCTGGCCCGGAATGTTTATCCAACGTTAACCCTACTGTTCCTCCATCGTTTGATGAATAGAGCAACCAGTGAAATGAAGCGTGACCATCGAGAGGTTCAGGGGGCTATAAAAGATATAATTGATATGTCTCCATGAACACGGGAGGTGAAATGCTGAACTAAGGAAGCGATGTATAATGAACACATCAGCTAGGATAAAGGCCGTCACAACTCTGTCTACATATAACAGGACCCCTCGTATTTTACTCGACGAAAGAGTCGGGAAAGCACGGGAATCAGCACATTCGATAACGTAGTCATAGCTCTCTCATCCTCTAGCCTTCAGCCACAGCGGGGTGATGGCCTGAGCCACCACATTCCCAGCGACCTCCAACTGACTACGAAGATCATCGTCCAACACGGAGTTGAGGATGCCGCGGGCCCTCCACTTGTCCGGATGAAACCTGCGATGTGCCTTCTCTACAAGGACCCTGTACTCTGCCCTGTCCTGCAACCGGTTCTCCATAGCTTCGAAGAATCTCTCTACCGCGCTCCAATCAATTTCATCCAAGATCATATCGCAGGGAGCAGCGAGAATAGGCCAAGGGATACTCTCAAAAGTGAGCGGCTGTGACTCTTGGAACTTTAGGGTGTCGAACTCATTGCTGACGAACTTGAACCTTTCAAGCGCAGAGCTTGTGTACCACATGTCGTTGTCTGGGCAAAATTTCAGATCCCGTAGTCGACATCGGTTTTGTTCCTTCGCTACGGCTTGTGCATAGAGTCGTCGTCTAGTTTCCGCCTCTCGTCGCAGCTTCTCTTCTTGTTCGCGTTTCTGTCTCGCAAAACGATCTGCTTCTTCTCGCTCTCTCCTCCCTCTCTCTTCTGCAGCTTGCCTCTCTCTCCTGACCTTTTCCTCCTTTTCTTTCTGCTCCAGCTTCCTCAGCTCTTGCATTCGTCTGATAGATTCGGCAAGTTCGGCTTGGTGAGCTTCTTCGTCGTACACATCATATTCAGTTGCCTCTTTCGCTAACTTCTCTTTCGCGATCCTCGACGACAGTTCTTCTTTTTCGACGACCTTGACGCGCGCATCCGCTTGGTCCTTCCGCAAAAGAGCGTTATTCCTCGCCTCATGCGCAGTATTCGCGTTCTGAGTCGCCGCTGCGGCCCGTTCCCTCGCCGCGAGCCATAGTCGCTCAGCCTCAGCGCATGCTTGCTTCGCTTCCACCAGCTCCTGATCTGCCAGCTCTTCCGCATGCGTAGTGTTGTCTACCTCCATATGTGCTGCTTGCCTCTCGGCCTTGGCTGTCTCCAGATCTCTCTTCGCCTTGGCATTTACGCGCTCTGCTTCTATTATACGAGCTTGATGTTCTTGTCGGGTTTTTGCTCGAGTTTCTTCTGCTGAGCTTGCAGACGTTGCATTAGTGTCCCTTTGTCGTTGCTCGGGTGAAGGACTAGAGGCCAATGGATCGTCCTAAATATTTGATACTGAGCATAGGTAATACATCACGCCGACCGCCGGCATAAACTTACTGAAGTCGTGGAGGGATTACCCCACGAGTTCCAGTCCGACGATGAAAATGCTGATGCTGGGGGCCCGAAGAATTCATCCTGAGCATCGGGCTCGAAGTAACGCACAGTGAGTCGAGCACCCTCAAAAGCTTTCCCGTCCATGCCTTGAAGTGCGTGAGCAGCTGTGCATGTTACATGAGCGATACATCAAGTAGAATACGTGGAATCTTATGTTGAACATACCACAAGCGGCACTGGAGAAAGTGAGAACCACAAATGACATGTCTCCCTCGGAGTCCGCCCTTGCACTAAATACGCCGTCAGCTGATGAGAAGTGTTATATAACAACCCCTACCCAATGATAGACCCGAACTAGAGGTAAAAATATTAGTAAAAATGGTTATTATGCACACTTTTGCACGTACTTCAGAGAAAGCATCCGTTAAGTCCTTGAGTTGGCACGAGGGCTTAAATCCCTTTGGTAGCGGTTTATGCCTCAATGCCAAGGGCGTGAACAGACATATGAGTGACGTACTGAACAGCGAAGACTACGCGGATCATAAGTTCGCATTGAGAAAGCGGGGCGATTCCGCATCTTCTTATGCAGTGCGTTCCGTGCGTTCCGTGCCTCATTTGCATGCAGCTCATTCCAATATTCCACAGTCGCGGTACGTTTTCCGCCTCCGATTTCAACGTTCATGCGAACAGAAACGAGGGGTCCAGCGGTGCGGAAATATCTGAAGAGTAGCTGCGTAGTGACCTCAGACGAAAAGAACGCCTGGTCAGCCTGGAGGTACTGAGAATACATCAGAGCAGAAGGTATTGCAGATTCCAGGGTTGGGCAATGAGAAAGAACCATTATCCACGGTGATACAGCATCCTGTATCACCGACTCTTGCATTGTAGCGAGAGCTAGCTCCGCTGGAGACATAGTTAGTAGTATCAAATATGTTGGATAACCACGTTGACGCACCGTGAAAAAGATCCTCGAACTGAACAGCCCAGCTCGAGGTTACAAAATTGTCATCTACCGCGCTCCAGCCAAGATTGTAGACATTTCCACATCCTCTTTTGGTAAACACGGTCCGCAGAGGCCCCCATTTGATATGGTCGGGAGGATTGACGATATATAGGATAGGCTCTTCAAGAAGGGGATGCGATTTTGTGGCCATAGCGCGGGTTCGCATTGTATTGTCTATAGTCTGTTGTCACGAAGCCAGAGCATCAATTTAGCGATTTCGTCAAGGATAAAAAAACACTGGCCATATATACATACGGGTGTTTCCGGTCGAGGTTCATAGAATGGTTCAGACGGTGCGGTTTCTGGCTCCGACTGTCTGGGAGAATCGCAAGGAGGGTCGACGAAGCTGTTGTATTCCAGGATTCGATCATATATCTTGTCCAATGAGTCCATTTCGACTAAGGCTTGTGCAGCTACTTGACAGACGGTTGAAGTTCGACTTTATGAGTATGTCAACATCCTAGTTAGGTGAGGTGCGCACCAGAATGAGATGATTCGAAGGTGACAACATCAGAGAAGTAATCTTCCTCTTCGGTGAAGTTTGTACTGTAAGATGTGTTAGCCTGCGTCACACACCTGGAGTAAATGTAGGACTCTGCGTACCTAGTTATTTTGCCGAACTGTCCACACTATAAATCATGCCGTTACCCAGAACATTAATCGAAGAAGGGCTTACGCTTGCTAGTTTTGTCATCAAGAGCTCCCGTGCGACAGCAAATCGCCCTGCCCTTGTCTCGGCGTCCTCCTCCTCCTCGTCCCAATCACAGAAGCGAGGTACATATTGCTATGGAGGTCATAAGTCTATGATTTCAGTGGCTCCGGTCACTCAATGTAGTAACGTCAGACTCACCGAACATCGTAAACTGCAAGGATCGAAACCCACTAAATCGAACTTTGGAACGTGGTGCAGCTCTTTGTGAACCCTGTTTAAGCTGAGCCCTGCAATATCCGAATGCGCGATATCCCAGTATTCGATAACAGTAGCAAACTCTGAACTGCCCATGTACATGTTTGTTCGCGCAGAGACCAACGGCCCAACCGAACGGAACCATTTGAAGACTGACTGGGCAGTGGCACCTGGCTTTAAATCCCCCGACCAAGCAGTTTTGATGACTCGTTGCGCCCACCTGCTCCCCGTGGGCAATGCAGAGTCCAGCGTCGGTGAATGAGATAAAATCATGCACCAAGGTGGGCTCACACCGTCCACGGGTTGTGATTGAAGAGTTGCCAGAGCCATTTCAGCTATAATGTAGTGATTGAACATATGGTACACGGGAGCCCCAACACGTCACGCACCCTCAAACAGGCTTTCGAAGCGTACAGAGTATGTCGCATGTGTCGGGAACTGGCCTGGTGTATTATATACCCAGCTCTTGCCATCGGTGTCAACCTCGCCGCAGCAATCGAACATAGGTTTGAGCTGGGCCCACTCGACATGATCGGGGGGATCAGCGATGTATAAGACTGGTTTTTTGAGAAGCGGATGTGGCGGATAAGCGAGTGTAGCCATGTCGAACTGAGGGATGGGATCCTCAAATCGCCGTGGCTACAACACAGGTGCAATGGAGGTACTCGTGAAAGATGCGCTGTTCGAGTTTCAGCGTCAAGTTCCTCCTCAGTGGTCAGCGTGCGAAGCTTCTCAGGCTCCGGCCTCCTGCCATCGGCCTCCTGCATCGTTCAGCCTCGAAGCGCTACAGATGGCATGCAGTTTCATCAGCTGAGCTAAACTACATTGACAGTAGCGATATACACTTACGAGGTACGCCGGTGAGGCAAGGTAGCTGGACGCATAGGCATAAGTACTTAGGTGTCTGGTGTATAATGTCACGGTATTCCCGAGTTTGAAGCCAGCGCCTCGGAGTTGGTTATCGTGGAAACTCCGCGAAATTATGAATGGCAGTAGCAAGTACTTAGTCGCAGGGAGCGAGAGCAGAAGTGGGCTCCACTAGTAACTAAAGCTATTCAACTCGGCTCATAAAAAGCGTAAGTTGACTACAGTATGTACATGATGAGAACGGGAGGCGCTTTGACTTGAAGACTGACTTGAATAATCGAGCGCTAAGAGATATAAATCCGATAGGAGGAGGCATGAGGCGCCAGGACCCCAGACAACATCCGGACGCCTAGATGGCTCAAGTCCATGGATATATCGTCTGAATAGAAAACATCACAGTAATGTGGTTTATTCTGGTTATTCAGTAATATTAATCTGATACGAGCTTGCGCGCATAAGTATACATATCGCCGACCGGAACCGTCCTCTAAGCGCGCAGGAGTGAACTGGGGTCCTAGCGTCACCCGTCGACGTCGTTACCGAAGAGACATTTGTTTCTTTTCGCGGTCTATCGCTATATTAGTCTTCTTAGAACGCCACGGCACTGACCCAGGGACGATGAACTTATGGTATGCTGTAGACGGAAAAGTCTAAGACCGTATGGAATTCGATGCTACTAGTTTGCAACGTACAGCGGTTTCATCCTCTAGACTTCAGCCACAGCGGTGTAATAGCCTGAGCCACCACATTTCCAGCAGTCTCCAGCTGACCACGAAGATCCTCATCCCACACAGAACTCAGAATACCGCGCGACCTCCACTTGTCAGGATGAAACCTGCGATGTGCCTTCTCTACGAGGACCTTGTACTCTGCCTGGTCCTGCAGCAGCTTCTCTATGGCATTGAAGAACTGCTCCACTGTGTTCCAGTCAATGGCCTCGAAGGTCATGGCTCGTGGGTGTACAAGTATAGGCCAAGGGACGCTGTCGAATGTGAGAGGTTGCGACTCTTGAAATTTGAGCGTGTCGAATTCGTCGCTGACCAACTTGAATCTCTCCAGGGCGCGTTGCTCGTGCCATATGATACTGAAAGAGCTCGAGTAGAACTGCGTGTCTCGTACTCTGCAACGCAACTGCTCCTTTACCACGGCTTGTTCGTAGAGACGTTGACGGGCCTCTGCATCTTGCCGAGCCTTTTCCTCGCGTTCGCGTCTTTCTCTCGCCAGCCGCTCAACCTCTTCACGCTCCAGTCTCAGCTTGTCCTCCGCAGCCTGCTTCTCTCGTTGCACCTGCTCTTCTACTGCCTGCTTCTTTCTGCGCAGCCTCTCCTTCTCCTCCGCTAGCTCTAGTGTTCTAAGCTCCTGCATCCGTCTGATAGACTCAGCGAGTTGGGCTAGGCGTAGGGTATCCTCGTCCGGTTGGTCCCCTTCGAGTTCGTCAGTGAGCTTCTTTTTCTCATCCCTTATCGACATCTCTTCTTGTTTGGCAGCATCTATCCTCGCATCGACACTTCCTCTCCAGAGCAAAGCATCGCTCGTAGCCTTCTGTGCGAGGGTTGCCTTCCGGGTGGCTGCTACTTCGCGGGCCAATGCCTCAGTCCATACCCGTTTGGCCTCAGAACACGCTGCCCTTGCCTCAGCTAGCTCTTTATCGGCCGTTTCTTCGGCTTGTTTGGCCGAAACAACGGTCTTACAAGCGCTCCGTCTCTCCTCCTTAACTATCTCACGCTCTCTCTTCACCATATCATAATCTTTCTCTGCTTGTTCTTTACGAAGCAGCCGTTCCTGTCGCCTTTTCACCTTTGCTTCGGCAGCTGCAATGGCAGAAGCTTCCTCGGCTTGACCACTGTCAGAAGTCCCCTTAGAGCCGTAAGCATGAGCCTCTCTTCGCAGCTGCTCAGGAGAAGGGCCAGAAGGCATGGAATGCTGTTAAACTGATACTTAGTGGCATAATTCACAACAAAGACAGCTGAAGTTGAACCCACCGCAGTTGCGCCAGGGCCACCGCCGGAATTATCTGGAGGCGACGACATCGACCTCATAGGTCGTCGAAAAATATGCTGAGCTTCAGGCTCCTCGTATCGCACTTCCAATGGACTTCTACGAAAGGTTTTACCGTCCATCATTTGCAAGGCATATGCGGCTGAGAGTACTATGTAAGCTAGAATCAGACTTGCGAGGATATACTGTACCTACCATCATCTGAAGAGGAAAAAGTCACCATTCCATGCGTGCTGACTTCCTTATATTCCATCGTTACGCTACTTCCATGGTAAGCGCGCGATAGGGTGATAGTAAACGACCACCGAAAGAAGTCGTACCTGGTGATACTTCCGAACTGTCACAAAAATTGTCAGTTGGTCGGAATAGCAAAAGGCTCAGGCTGTCGAACACCACTTACTGTGGAGAAGACATCCATGAGATCTTTCTGGGAAACGAAAATGCCATGTGTCTAAGATAATATAAAGAGATGTTTATGAGACCGTAACCTCCAACTTTGAGAGGAGCTTGTGGCGTACCAATGAGCAGCGGAGGCGGCACGGATTGAAGGTTCGCAAAGAGAATGCGGGTCGACTTTTCATCTTCTTGTGCAGGGCGTTTTGGTGCAAACGGGCCGTATTCGCTTGACTCTCATTCCAGTATTCCACCACCGCCGTGCGTTTCTGACCTCCGACATCCACATTCATGCGGACGGAAACGAGGGGCCCAGCGGGACGGAACCATCTGAAAAGGAGCTGTACAGTGAGCTCGGGCGTGAAGAAGGCTGGATTCGTCTGTAAATACTGGGGAAATATCGGAACAGATGGCGCGGAACTAGCCAGTGTTGGCGAGTGAGAAAGCACCATTTGCCAGGTTGGGCTGTGATTTGCTACGGGTACCCCTTGCATAGTCGCCAGAGCCATCTCCGCTTTCGGAAATTCAGTTCTACTGCAGCTGGCATCGTGATAGTTGTAACGAAACGTACCGTAAAAGACGTCGATGAAACGAATACCCCATCTGGACAGACCTGCTTTGCCTGCAACTGCGTGTAGTTTAAGATTTTTGACCGCGCCACATCCGCTGCCCTCAAACGTTGCCCGAACCTGCTCCCATGTCAGGTTTCTTGGAGGATTTGCGATATATAGAACCGGCTCCTTGACTGAGAGAAGCGGATGTGCCAGATTCGTAGGTGGAGCCATGCCGAATTGAGAGTGTGTGAGGTCCTCTCAAGTCGCCGTGGCTACAGCACAGACACAGCAAGAGCCCTTGGGTACCGGGTGGCAGTAGGACTCAGGCAACTCCAGCTTCTGGCGCTTTGTCGCATTTTATACGAAAGAGCGTGAGAAGCCTTCCAATCATCCAATAATCACCGATATTCCTACACTATGGCAACCTGACTGACAGCGGGGCGCCACTATTCGCCACATTCCGGTCATAATCCAGTGTCGAGCATAGAATTCCAGCCATTGCACTGTATTCAGGTGCTTAGAGTCCAATGGTATTAAATTATGAGAGCCACGAACATTGTCTTATCTGAGATGATCTGAGTGTTAAGTCGTGAGACGTGAGACCAGCGCTTCGAGGTAGTACTAGCGAGTAACCGAAGCACACGAGATGCTGGTTTATCGTACGGTCATAGCTGTCTAGACTTCAGCCACAATGGCGTGATAGCCTGAGCCACTACGTTCCCGGCCGTCTCCAGCTGAGCACGAAACCCGTCGTCCAGTACAGAGTTGAGAATACCGCGAGCCTTCCACTTATCCGGGTGGAACCTGCGATGTGCCTTCGCGATGAAAGTCTTGTACTCAGTCTTGTCCAGCATCAGCTTCTCCATGGCGGTGAAGAACTTCTCTACTGCGCTCCAGTCGACAGCATCGAAGCTCATGTCACGCGGCTGGGCGAGGATGGGCCAAGGCACGCTTTCGAAGGTGAGAGGTTGCGACTCTTGAAACTTGATCGTGTCGAAGTCGTCGCTGAGGAACTTGAACCTCTCGAGGGCACGCTGTTCGTTCCACTGGTCCGCCGTTGAGCTCCGGCAGAACTCCAAGTCTCCCATTCTGCATCGTAGTTGCTCGGCTCTCACGGCTTGTTCATGACGTCGTTTTCGCGTCTCTGCATCGCGTCTTGCTTGTTCTTCACGCTCGAGCTTTTCTTGCGCCAGCCGTTCTGCTTCTTCGCGCTCCCGTCTTGCTGTCTCTTCACGTTCTCGTCTTGCTGCCTCTTCGTGTTTCCTTCTTACTGCCTCTTCACGTTCCCGTCTTGCTGCCTCTTCACGCTCCTGCCTTGCCCTCTCTTCGCGCTCCAGCTTCGATTTCTCCTCCGCAGCGTGCTTCTCTCGCCGCATCTGCTCTTCTGCAGCCTGCTCCTTGCGCGCCTTCTCCTTCTCTTCCGCCAGGTCTAGCATCCTAAGCTCCTGCATCCGCCTGATAGATTCGGCCAACTCGGCTAGACGCAGAGTCTCCTCGTCCAGCTCATCTCCAGCAAGCTCGTGGGCGAGCTTCTCCTGCTTGATCCGGGACGCCTTCTCCTCTTGTTTAGCAGCGTCCACATTCGCACCTAGAATTTCTCTCCATCGTAAGGCTTCACTCGTAATTTTACGTGCACTTGCTGCTTGTTGCTCGGCCTTTGCTTTACGGTCCATCGCTTCAAGCCATATCCGTTTGGCCTCAGCACACGCAGCCCCTACCTCAGCTAGCTCTTGATCCGCCGTTTCCTGTGCTTGTTTTGCAAGAACAACGCCTTTACAAGCGCACCGCCTCTTCGCCATAGCTGCTTCAAGTTCTTCCTTCGCCCTAGCATGAACGCTTTCTGCTTGCTCCCTACGAAGTAGTTGTTCCTGCCGCCTCTTCACCTTTGCTTCGGCAGCCTCCCTCGCAGAGGCTTCTCTGGCTTGTCGCTCGGTGCTGTCCTTCAACTCCCTCATAAGAGCCTCTCTTCGCAGTTTCTCAGCTGATGGGCCAGCTCGTGGAACATCCTAAGCATTTTAGATCTCAGTCAGTTATATCGCAATAACTGTTGGCGGTCTCACTGTGGTACCGGTGCCCAGCTTGTCAGCGGAGTCGACATTCGATGCGCGCGGGCGGCGAAACACGTGTTGAGCATCTGGTTCTTCGTAAGAGACGGCGATCAAGCTGCCTCCCAGTGTTTTACCGTCCATCTCTTGAAGCGCACGAGCAGCTGTAGGTGTATGATTTGAGCTGAAACGCTGATAGAACAAAGAGGATTATACCGGAACCGGAGCTGGCGAAAGTGATTACGCCAAATGTGCCATTTTCACCATAATATAGTGAAACTCTAGCGTTTTGATTAGCTGACGCGCAATCATGAACGAAAAGCGTTCACTTGATGATCGTTCCGAACTATACACCACAAAAATTAGCAACAGAAAGCAGTTTCTTCGGTCTTCGCGACTCATACTTACTTTCGAAAACGGGTCGACCAAGATCTTCTGTGGAAAAAATTGCTTAAATCCCTATAGTAAAGATGATGATCAACACCGGCATGAACAGACTCTGAGGGTGAGTGACGCACCGAACAACGAAGGCGATATGGGTCATAGGTGCGGAGAGAAAACGCAGGACGAGTTTTTAGGCTTTTATGCATGGCGTTCTTTAGCAAGCGAGCTGAGTTCGCGTGCTCTTCTTTCCAATACTCTACGACGGCAGTCCGACGCTGGTCTCCTATATCGACATTCATGCGGACGGAGACAAGGGGACCCACGTTACGAAAATATCGAAATAGCAGTTGAGCCGTAACGTCTTTGAAAAAGCCGGGTTCGGCCTGTAAGTACTGAGGTAAGATTGGAATCGATGTCGTATCGCTTGTGAGAGTGGGTGAATGAGAAAGCGTCACCGTCCATGGTGGAACGAGCTCTTCAACGACTGCTCCTTGCATCGTTGCCAGGGCCATCTCGGCTATGGAAGATTGAGTTCTAGGTCATTATAGTCGTAAGAATACGCACCGTAATACGTGTTTGCGAAACGAACTCCCCACTTATTCTGACCCGCTACAGTACCATGTCCCACGTTGTCAATCTTGCCACACCCGTTTCCAGTGAACGTAGCCTGGATTTGTTCCCATTTGAGATGGGACGGGGGGTTGACGATGTATAAGACGGACCCTTTGAGCAATGGGTGTGCGGCGGAGTGTGCAGCTGGCGGCATGGCGATTCTCGAGATATACCTTCCAGGTGGCCCCGGCTACGATGTTGCGGATGCCGTACTTGTGCTTTGTCGAAGGGATTCCCAGGCAATTCTGCCTGGCTTTCACCATTACCCACGAGTAGGAAAAGGGCACACGCCGCGAAGTTTACCAACTTGAATTTGCCATAGTCTCGCAAACAGGCAGTAGTATTTCTTTCGACGTTCGTGCTCGATCAGGTTCAAGCGCTCGGGTTGGTTAGACAGGCCAGAGAGAAGTGCAGTGCAATTTCGCGCACTGGATGTGGCAAGAGCAATGCATACAAGTGCAAGTAAGTTTATCACGGGAGACTTCCTTTCAAGAGCCTTTAGAGTTTTTTTTTTTTTTTTTTTTTTTTTTTTTTTTGGAGGAGCGCGGTAGTCTTTACAGACCACCAGACGGCAGGCAGCCAACAAGGTCGGCCCCACAATCCGTCCGCTATAGTGGGGGAATTTCACTCCCGTCCTGCCAAAGGGGACTGTTCAGGAAAAATGCTGTGACGCACTGAGTGTGGGACTCGACTGGTCTCTGCCCACCCGGTACGGGTAGGTTTCTACAGAGGGTCCATACCCACAAGAGCCTTTAGAGTTGTGGTGAGAGTGATGAAACGTTTGCCGCTAGGTGCTTGCCATCAGCGCTTATACCACGTGTCTACCGGTATCAAGTGCAAAAAAGGCAGTCTTTGTTGTTCGTTCTCTGCAGGAGACTACAAGCGACCACTAGGATGATTGTGACTACAAAGCACTTAAAATGTGTGCCATAACTTCGTAATTGAAGGCACTCGATACCTAACGCTTGAGAGGTGGCAGGGTCGGCATATGACAGCCTGTTTAGAGCAGCAGTCGCAGATCTTCATGTTGAAGTTGAAGGCTGAAAAATCAGACCGGTGTAAACCACTGTGAGCCGCACCATAAAGTCAAACTATCAGTAGCCCTAGA
Organism: Irpex sp. Y119-03; assembly: GCA_037042295.1. NCBI lineage: Eukaryota > Fungi > Basidiomycota > Agaricomycetes > Polyporales > Irpicaceae > Irpex > Irpex sp. Y119-03. The sequence goes on along the minus strand of JAXQKB010000106.1, from coordinate 38,299 downwards.
TGCCGTATGAGCACAATATTATAATGACTAGTTAATCAGAGAATCACAGATTGACGAGAGTCGTAGACCACAATCGCGGCCACGGCCCCTGAGAACAGAGATCGTCCAGGAGGTGATCAGAGGTCATGCACGAAGAGAGGATTTGGGGAGTACTGTAGGTGAAGGAATACTCGTACTCGAAGATGGGCGAAGGAACGAGCTATCTCGACGGACAACGCTGTCCTCAAGTCTCATGAGCGCGAATGCACTTTCGGTTGGGGAGGTTGGGGATGTCGGTTCCCTGTGTGAACGGTGATAACATCCGAATCAGATAGGACGTCGACAAGTACACTGATATAGTGATCATGCATGAACACTGGCACAGCGCCCTCATTGCATGCGGTCTGTCCTATCTGTGATCCCAGCGTTGGTTGGGAGCTCAGTGCGCTAGAAGAGGGCCACAGCGGCTACCGGATATTTGTCAGAAGCTTACCACCGGCATCTCCTGGTTGATACCTCACTAATCAGCCGAACAATACAAAGCAAATTGCAATTGAAGTATTGACCGAACCTACAAACTCCCTACACGCTTCTAGAAGAGTCGTTCCTCACTGCCCTATTCCGAGGCCTTGGATAGCATGGAACACATTCAATGACCGTATGTTGCTTTGAGTCTCTCCTTTACATACTCTCCCGCAGTCACTACTTCATACTTGGGCGGTCGATCGTCGGAGACGCAAGTAGGAATAGGCTACAAGACGTAATGAGATAGATGTACATATGGTACCAGGCGCCTGAAGAACTTGAAACATACCTCCAGTTTGACATCATAGTCCGTTCCGAAGAACAGAGGAATGGAGTACCGTCGAACACCGCTACGATTTACCGCACGATGTACAGTAGATTTGAAAACATCGTCTAATTTGCCGAGCAAGATTAGGGAACCGAACATTGCAGATGCGAGAATAACGGGACTTACTTGTCCACCTGGCGAACTGATCGCCCAGGCTGCATCGAGCGGGCAAGTGTGCGAGTTAGAAGGCGTACGAAGTCAAGAAGCTCGTTGACAATGAAGCGCACTTTACGACAAAGGTTCCAGGAATAGGCGGTGCGTCAATCCATTGTTTCTGTGCGTTGAGCACCTGCAGAGCTTGAATACCAGGTTGCTGCCATAGGATAGTGAAGCACTGCGGTATTGTAGTAAGCACGGTTAAACGGCAATGGCAGAAGTTCAAGGTATGACCTCAAAGCTAGCGTCATAGGGGCACGATAGTCAGCCCAACTGCGCCCACTGTGTGAATAGCATGTGCATACTCAGTATGGGCACCAATCCCTATGACGCGATCGTGGACAGGGCCAGTTTGCGGTGGATAGTGAAGCACACGCATCAGCGCAGCGGAGTTCCTAGTCTGATAGAAAGTGTGCGTGTGAGTATGCAATTGGCAGTGTTCGCAAGTATCCACTGTGTTTGTAATCTGCGTCTCACTTTGTCGTCGAAATAGTTCTCGGGTAAGTCGAGAGCCAATGCAAACAAAGGGAAGAGTTGCTTCCCGAGGCCTACTGCAGCATGGCTGGATTGAGGCGATGAGGATACTGTGCATATGGGTTGAGTGTCATATGATGAATAACAACTTACTAGTACGTTAAGACTGCCTCTCGGAACTCCGGTAGAGCGCTGGGCCAAACGTTACCCCCGGCCATAACACCGTCGTTGGAACGTCTCTCGTCGGTGGCTTTCGGCAGGATTTCCTCCCAACCAAACTCGAATCCTTCGTGCATATCTCCCGCACCTTCAGGGTCGTTGTTGCTAGTGAGAACGGCGTTGTAACCCTTGAAATTAGCAGTCTTCTTGTTATCAACTTCCAATTTCCTTTCGTCTGGCAAAGAGAAGAATTCTTGAGTAGCTGCAAAGGCTTTGTCTATGATTTCCTCCGGTATACCATGATTCTTGACTAAATTTGTGTGTCGGTTAGCGTTTATTAAACCGCAGCTAGCATGCGACATCAACCATAAAGGAACCCAACGTTAATACAAACATCCCTGACTTGCGCAGCTAGTTGTTTCCTGGCACCTTCGTCCGAGCTTTTCAAACTCGACAAGTCACTTCAAACATGAGTCATTTTTGAGCACCCTTGGCCTGTAAGCTAGAATTCGTGACGTGCTTACATGATTGGAATATGGTCGAAGTTCGCTGCTGATTCCCCGGATTCAGCCGCTTTTCCTGCAACTTCTACCAGAGACATTTAGCGAAGTTTCTGCGCGTTCAAACCTTTGATCAGTGTACTTCACATTTGCCATACGGAAAGGGACCTACTGGTATAGGATAAGGGTAGGTGCAGAGACCAACAAGAAGGTTATCTCTCAAGACTGTCCAAGATAACGAGGTGAGCGCTTTCAAGTTAAAGACCAGTGACGATTATGTACTTAGTTCACACAATTGCAAGTGGCCTTGAACGAGCGACGTTTCATGCTATGTTCCTTCCAGTCTAATAATTTATTAGATTAGCAGACAGTATGCTTCCAGAATGTTTTATGTCGAAGAGGATCACCATACAAGTTGGAAAGGAACATACCCTCCTCGCCAATCGCAGTCCGGCGCCTTGATTTTGATCGTTTTGGCGGAGTTTCAAATGAAATTCTTCGCGTACTGATCAACTCTAACGGTTATTACTTGCTTTGCTTTACTTCTTCCACCACAGACACAAGCATATATTGCAGCTTATTGCATTAACTGTGGCTCAAAGCTATATGTGAGTGACATGTCTCAGAAATAGCCTCTTCGATGTATGTCAAGAATACTCATGAACCCGACTTTCTTATCTGCAGAACATCTCGAATACACACATGTATGTATGCTGTCTTCGTACCCAGGTCCAACAGATGATATGTGTTTTCGTGCATAGTACCCTTACTGATGAATCACCTGGCCGCCAGCTGCATAATCTAAGCCCTCAACGCTCTGCCATGGCGTTTCGGCTCCCATCACAACACATTGAGGATCGGTTACCTCGAGAAGATGGCGAAGGTTCCGTTTCAAGCTCAGATGACGACAATGCGGAAGAAGAGACTTGGGAAGACTGGGTGTCAGACTCTTTGGTCCACAGGCCATGCAAATCCCTATTCGACGATCAAGAATTTCCCTCCGTTGACGCGGCCATAGAACATGACAAGACAGCACATAACTTCAATCTCGAGCAACAATGCGCACGGCTAGGTACGTAAATAGAAAAGGTTTCCACCATGCGTGCTTCTTTGCTTACTCGTCTCCTTCTTTGTGTAGGACTCGACATTCATCAACGAATCCGCCTGATTAACTGGATACGTAAAGAAGTGCATTGATAAGTTTTCACGGTGTAATGCCTTTTGTGCTGACATGTTGTCTCAGAAACCTACTGCGCCTACAGTAGCCGCCCTTACTGGCAATGAAGAGTTCTTTGTCTCCGACGACTATCTGATACCGGTTGTTGAGGATGACCCCTTGCTGCGTAAGACTTCTTCACTCCCCCATCACATCTCAAAACTTACCCTAGATTGTAATTCAGAACTTCAATCAGATGACTGGTCTGATGAAGAAGAGGACGAGCCGTCGAATGGTACCAACGCTACAGAAGCGCCCAAAGACCTTAATCAGGCCCTACATCGTATTCGTCAGTTGGAAGAGAAGCTTCGGAAGGCACGGCAAGATATCACGGACTACCGTGGTTTTGTTAAGGAGCGACTGGATTTGGCAGGCTTAGCAGAGTCATTGAGAGAGTCGGTTGCAGTATCGTCTACGAACGCTGCTATACCATTACGGGACGACGACTCGCATTACTTCCAGAGTTATGCGGAGAATGGTGAGTGTGCCCATGCAGGATCCTCGCTATGCTTCATCTGACGCTGGAATGACGCTCTTGTGAGATATTCACGCGGTCATGATTCAGGACAAAGTCCGCACAGCAACATATGCCTCGTTCATACACAAAAATCGAAGTCTATTTCAGGACGCCATAGTTCTCGACGTTGGCTGTGGAACCGGAATACTGTCTTTGTTTGCTGCGCGAGCAGGGGCGAAGCGTGTGATTGCAGTTGACGCAAGCGACATTGCTGAGAAGGCAGAGCGCATTGTGAAAACCAATGGTCTCGATCATGTTATAACGTGAGTTCTTCCATTACAGAGGAGTCAATGTTGGGTACCCAGGTATATTTAACTACATATGGTTATTCCAGGGTCATACGCGGCAAAATAGAAGATATTCGCCTACCCGAAGGCATCACACATGTTGGTGTGATTATCTCTGAATGGATGGGTTACGCGCTCTTGTACGAGTCAATGCTGGACTCCGTCTTGCATGCGAGGGACCGTTTCCTTCGACCGGATAGTGGGGTAATGGCCCCGAGCCAAACCAAAATGATGTTTGCCCTATGTGATGCGTCAGAAATCTACAAGGAACGTGTCGCATTTTGGACCGACGTATATGGTGCGTGTCTACCAATACGAAGTTTCTTGGGCGTGACGTTGATTAACTGGCCGTCGCCAATAGGTTTTGATTTGTCAGCCATGGGAGAGCATGTGTATGACGATGCTATCGTAGACGTGGTTGGCCCTGACTCTCTGGCCAGTGCGCCATTCGTTATCAAAGTGAGCATGCCCAGGAACTGCCAAGCGACGTGCTGATGCTTACGCTCTCGTAGGATTTGTTCATCAGAGAGATCACTACACGCCAACTAGATTTCACAACACCTTTCACGCTCGTCTCGACAGCTGAACAACGCACTAAAGTACATGCATTTGTTCTTTACTTCGACACATTCTTCACCACCACGGGAGAGCGTGTCCCGGAAGACACGGAAGTCTACGTCGTCAATGAAGGCGATCCTATCCTTGCTGAACTTTGGCCTGTGGGCGGTCGGCCGCATGTCTCTCGTCGAATGAGCACAGGGGATGGGTTGAAGCCATCCAAACCCAGGATCACGAGCTTTAGCACCGGACCGAAGTCTATTCCCACACATTGGAAGCAGACATTATTCCTACTCAGAGAACCAATCAAAGTCGCCGAAGGTATGTCATGAACGTTTCTTCGTCGAAGCTTACAGCATCGCCGCCCTGCTTTCCACACGTTTAACCTTGCACCGTACTGATCATTGGTATTCTTAGGTACGGTCGTTCAAGGCGTGTTCAAGCTTCGCAAGAGCGCCGATAACTCAAGAGAGCTAGATGTCGAGATCCACTACGCCGTCAAAGATGCTGATAGCGCAGAGCTGGGAGAGGCAGTGATACAGACTTTCAAAGTCCGTTAATTGCAAGGTTTGGTTATCGTAACGTCGTGTGATCTCTACAACTCGCTGAACACCCTTGAAAGATCAATTTTTATGTATCTATACAATGCACAATCGAGACAATGTATCTTTAAAAGCCCGGTCCACGCGCTTGCTTCTATCTAGATGCGTACAAGTTGCTTGCCGGATAACTCCAGGACAATTTCTGTGCTGGTACGTTGTGTCTTTCTTCGACCTGACCCCCTTTTGAGATCTTCAAAGGCGACAGGCTGATCTTTCTACACTGTGTAGTTCCGAAACTTACTCGGACTGTCCAGTCGGACATGCGCTTCATCACACATTGTTTGCGATTGCTACGCAGCGATTGGACGCTGATATCGTCGCGATGGCCTGTGGCTGCAGAGCTGAGTTCCTCATCAACGTTCAGCTATCAGAAATGCTACAGTGCTCGTGATCAAGGTATGGCCATTGACAATACTACAACAGCGGATGCTGGGGTAGTCGGAACGCCCTAATAGAGTTGACAATGACAGCCCATACGATCCTCCGTGATCGAAGGGTCGGCGGTACCAGCCAGCAATACGTGAACCGCGAACATCAGCGGAACCTTCCTGAGAATTGATGGCTCGGGAAGACCGCATTAGCGACAATGTGTCTTAACTTCCTAAAAACTCTTTCTTCCCAAGCCCCGAACCCTCTACGAACATGCCTTATCATCAACTAAGAAGTAGAAGTACTCTACGCGAGGTAAGGAGAGGTGCGTTGTTTAAGCGGTTAGCCCAAAATAAGATTAGAACGCCGGCCACTCTGGCTTAGAGATGGATATACCGCTCAAGTTCACACCATTTGATCGCTTGTGAACAGATGGTTACATTCCACCGCCGGGATTGCAAGGCACTGCGAGCGCTCTGGGGATATAGTGCTTCTTCCAGAGTCCGTGAGTACCGCCATACGGTATGTTTCTGAGTTGCATTCTCAACTGGGTCTGAAAATCTTATGCTTTGAATCCAGGGTTGCTGATAACGAAGATGTCACCCAGGCCGCGTTGACCGCTCGCTTGACTTTTCGGAGACATCGGTTGGCCGTTGACACGTATAAGAGCCTGGCAGGCACTCACTCGTTTTCGCAAGCCATCGCCACTCATGCAGGTCTTTTTCGATAGCCCAGAGTACGTTGAGCGTACCAAAAAGCCCTTTGTGCCTCCGGACCTCGACTATGCTGCTCTTCGAAAGGCACTACCCGACGACGTCTGGAAGCGTAGCACACTCAAATCCCTCATTGTTTTTGGTCGACTCATTGTCATCTCTTCCCTTCTGCACTGGTTTGGTCTTTGGCTAGTTCGCGGTGCAGTCCTGCCTGCAGGATTTCCGTACGCTGCTCATCCAATCACACCCACTGCGGTGAAAATAGCAGGATGGTCATTTTATCTGTGGTGGCAGCCCATCGCATGGTCAGGGTTCTGGGCCCTCGGTATGCTGCTCTACTTTGTTCTGCGCATTATCAACCCATCTGACTGGATTTATAGGACATGATGTCAGTAAATGATTCGCACTGTTCGTGAATGATTACTGATCCAATCATTTGTAGGCTGACCATGGAAACGTCTCACAAATCTACTGGGTGAACCATTTGATTGGGTTCCTTTGCCATTCTTGGGTCTTCCTCCCCTACTTCTCCTGGCGCATCACACATCTTCGCCACCATAGACACAACGGATCTCTGGAGATGGATGAGGCTTTCGTACCATACACACGCAGTGATCTACTCCTCCCACCGAAGGAGCAGTCCACGAGGGAAATATACAAGGAGGCAATCGAAGACTCTCCTCTTTACAGCCTATGGCGTCTCTTCATTATGCAATTCTTCGGACACCGTATGTGCTTAACCCTCAATATACCCTGATATATTGCTAATAATTGCCCAGAAACTTATCTTATGTAAGGAGTCATCCCCACGCGATCCTTCCGCCACTAATTCCGTGTGCTGTTCTTAGCTGGAATACCATGGGATCAAAGCGCTTCCCAGAAGGCAGTAACGTAAGTTGCATCTTTCCTCTTCTCAGTACAATCACTGATTGGATAATAGCATTATACACCGGTCAATCCCTTGTTCGAACCCCACCAGAAATGGGATGTGATTATGTCAGATATTGGCATTGGAGGAATGTTTGTCTTCTTGGCCGTGTGTGTCCAGATGTCATCATTCAGTACGGTCTGGAAGCTGTTCGTCCTCCCTTGGTTCATTACCAATCATTGGTGAGTCAACGTTTTTTATGCCGTGCCAAGCCCTCAGGCTGACATGGTTATTGCTACTAGGATTGTAACAATGGCCATCGTATGTGTAGTACACAGATATATTGCGAAACCACACACCTCTAACCTGAGCGTCGACACAGCTTCAACACACCGATCCTACTGTTCCCCACTACCGCGAAAATGCCTGGACCAAGGCCAGAGGCGCTTTGGTTACCATTGATAGAGTAAGACAAGTGTTCTGCCCTGTTTGGCCCTGTGTGCTGATTGCTTTACACTAGCCTTTCCTTGGCTGGATCGGCGCGTGGTTCCTCATCGGAATCAACCATAACCATGTCGCACATCACCTTTTCGCCCAGATCCCGTTCCGTGAGTAACTTTACTCGACGTATTACGTTCCACCGCTTACGCCCAGTTCTCTCAGACAACCTTTGGAAGGCCAGCGAGATTCTACGCCCGATGCTAGGGCCAGCATATACGTACGACAGTACAAACGTCTTCCGTGCACTATGGAGGAGTTTCACAGAGTGTGTCTTTGTAGAGGACGAGGGTGATATCGTCTTCTACAAGAACATGCAGGCCGAATCCATCCGTGAAGTCCAGGATGCCAGCGATACTACCAGCGATGAGAGTGAGGTATCGACATCCGATACCGAGTCAAGCTCGTAGTGTCGTGCGAGCTTTGGCATCAAAAATGTATCGCGGGAACCTGTAGAACTAGAATGCCATCATAGCAAGCCAAACCTTTTACTTTTCTTTGTGCTGAGTCACTAGACTTTTGACGTTTCTTGTAGTACGAACGCTACTCGTGTTGTATGAACAGGCCTGAATTCACGACTGTACTTGATTTCTCATCGAACGTCATGCGAGTGTTACTCAGGAGCTGGCAGTGAGCCTTGGAGCCTGTAGCAAGTAATCTTATGTGCTGCTGACACTACTAACGTTCAACATTCACAGTTCTCTCGCGGCCTATACCGCTTTGTACTAGTATGCTATGTAAGACTGGAAACCATCTAATATCACAAGCCATACTGTCTTCCTCACATACCAAAGTGCAGCCAATTACAGGTTCTGTCTGCTTGGCGAGACCTTATCTTGAGGTAGTACTTATCCAGCACCAGGTATGACACGCATATCACCCGTTAGCACCTCACTCCAGCTGAGACTGAGTGAGTAACCATGTTAGGCAACGTCCGGCCAAGTAGCACTAGCTAGGACATGCTAATAGATGACAAAACTCCGTTTCTCAACGCCGTATCAAGAATCTTGGCCACAGTCCGACAGCGGAAGAAGTTGGAGTTTGCGTTATCGTCCGTGAGTTTCCCCGAAAATGAACTCAACGCGGGAGAGAAAGCGCCATAGCTCGTAGAGCCTGGGTGTCGCCTCGTCCAGGAGATGTCCTTCCTTTGCAGCATTTCTCACTCTAGACCTGGTTACACGGCGTTTCTTCAGAGATGTGAAGCCAGCCAGAAAAGCTTCAGTGAAGGGCGTCCCGCAGACAAGAGTTCGAAGAGGGTGACAGACGTTCTAACAAGTAACCGGACCCTGCGCATGTGAGAAAGACATGACGATTAGGGCTCTCGTCAAGTTTTGCTTGAGTCGATAGCTGTCGGACGGAGACCCGCCACTGAGAGGTATTCGCGAAGAGAACTACGACGCCAGCGTCACTCGGTGAATTACTCCAAATATCCACCAAGCTACGCCTTCCAGCGAGGACAAGCGCGGCTTCAATCATGAAGAAAATGACCGGTGTTCTTCTGGTACCTTAAGCCTGTGTACTTGGGCACCTTTGCGGGCAACTTGAGGGATAGGGAGCGCTTCTGGGCTACAGACACGCAGTATGGGTGTGAGAGGTCTGGCATCTCTGGGATAATGAACCCACGCTTATGCAGAGCGGCATCCACGTGTAGTAGGCTGTGGCGCAACAGCGGGTTCGCCGGGAACCATATCTCTCCTTTGTTTCTGCGCTGTAGCCACAGCCTTGTAATGGTGGTGTTGTCTTGTCCGATGTGCCCATCGCACGTGTACATGTGAGCTTATGTGAGAATATGGCCTCAGATCACCAGCTGAAGAAAAAACCTTTGAACTTGAAACTGAGATACTGAGTAACTTGCTAATGACCGTGCTGAGGGAAGTATGTGAGTATAGCGCGGACGCCGGAGATGCATACGGGGTTCTAGCCCTTATTACCGTGTCCGCCCTGAGCATATGCAGATAGACGAGCGAAGTACCACTCATTCAAGCCTCGAGCCTGGGCCCATCGTGCAAACGCCTCAGTGTCTTCTACAAGGAAGCAATTCTTCGGTGAGTAAATGTCTCATTCAACGGAACGTCACCACCCACCTTGGTCCACATCCCGAGGGTGGGCCTTGAGATCTGAGAGAGGGCCTCGACCCCACGGACTCTCCAATCACATCGCCCATGCTAAAAAGGATCGTCGACCAAGGGTCACCATGGCACGTATTGAATAGACACTTGAAGAGAAGATGTTTTCTGGCCTTCGGGGATGAGTGCTATTTGACGGAGGGGGCTCTTGACGGACTCGGAGAGGATTGTCGCATGCCTGATGAGGAAATATGATGTAACTCGCGGCTGGTACACCAAGCACGAGAGCAGTCTGGGCTCTCCAACGTCGAGATGAAGTCGTTAAGAGTGGTGGCTAGGGTATACCGCCTCCGCGATCACGGAGTTGTCATTCAAGGGTGTCTTCGTCCACTCATCAAGATTCCTCTCCTGGATATCCACAGACAGAATCCCGTTGGGTGGAGAATGGCGGTAGCAGAGGCGATTTCGCCACTGTAGGAGGCCCCGTGCGCACCAACTCCTCCTCAACAGTACAGTACCCAGCTGTGAGAGCCAGTGGAGAAAACTCGTCGCGCAGAAAAAGGGGCCGGCACCATTCCCGGACCTGTACGAATTCGTGGCGCGATAAGGTTCTGCGTGCACCGAGCGACGTGGGAGTGGACATGGCAACAAGGAGATAGAACAAAGCGGTCCCTGGGAAAACAGGCGCGACGCCCTGGTCACGCAAGCGCACATTTCCCAGGCCGCGTACATACCAGCGGCCGTAGAAGGTCTTCCACGGTAGGTGATCCCTAATGCACAACGTACGTGCTAGATGATGTGAAGGGGGAGATCGTGAGAGCGTCTGGTCGAAGGTTTCCATCGCCGAGATGAGAGGTCGGATGCTGTTTGCTTCCTATGTCCGAAATAACTGGTGCCAGGGGGAGAGGAGGCGTGACATTTGTAGCGTGACGACTAGAGTGAGTCGGTCGTTGACTGGTAAAGTAGGAGAGTTGTTGTCCTCGTATTGGGAGATTCTCCGAGATATGAACGAGCGGCGTGTAAAATTGACTAGACAAGACCTTCATCGGTTTAGAGCATTGAAAGCAATGCGGATAATCATCCTACTATGAAAGTCAAAGAAAACTTGGAATAGAGACCTCTTCAGCTCTTCAATTGCGTTCCATTTCCGACGAAGTAGCCAACGCTGCACGGTACGACCGTCGGTCAGTCATCTGACCTCTGCATTCAAAGCCGATAGAATACGACGTACAAGTCTCTTGAATGAACGACGTTGAATCGAGTGTGCATAACCTGCCGGCAGACACTCGTGTGTTCAATCTGCTTGCATTCGGTGGGAAGCAAACTGAGTTGATATTCAAATTACCGAGTTTGGTCTGGAAAGAAGGTTAACGAGCTATAGATTCGCCCACTGAATACTGTATGACCGTGCGTACCGTAGAAGAACTACCACGCCCTCGGTAGCAAGTCTCTGAACAGCAGCTCTACTACTGTAAGTCGTCGAGTGAATCATGACGGTCAGGTACTAAACCTTCAATCGTCAGCGAACAGGTCATATCGAAGACATGATGACGCTCTTAAGGCATGGTTTGAAGTTTGAGTGGCCTGATACAGCGGCACGTATAGTACGTCAAAAGCCAGGTGGTCGGACCTGTCGTGTAGAACCTCCTACGGCTGTCGCATAGAAGCAAATAGGCAAGTGACGATCGCAGGATCAACGTGGCTGCGTACGTTGCGAACCGTCAATCTCTCCCACCACTCGTGCACGCGCAAGAGGCACGTCGGCACTGACCCAAACGTTGCACATCCCTGCTTCGAAGGCGTGAGTGCTCTGGTAGACTCGAGCCGAAGGAACAGAAGCAACTTACAGTACAAATGACTGCGTGCGCAGAGTTCGCCTCGTCTCGGCGAGCGGGTCCGAATCGCGTGGGACCGGCGAGTAAACTTCAGGTGTTGGCTCCTCCTGTCCTCGATCGCGACAGCAAAATCGCGATAATGGTGGTTCCAGTACTGCCTGAACGCTGTACCTTGATTAGACAGGGGGCGGGGCAAGATAATGCGTGAGCTCCACCAGTGCGCGGCGTCTGATGGACGCAGGTATCGGTTTCTCCGAGGCGGATAATCGTGAAAATTGGTGGGCCTGTAGGATGAAGCTATTTTGAAGGCATGTACTGGAGGAAGGTCTCTTGAGAGAGGTGGGCGATGGTTTTGCCTGTTTGACCCTGCCTGCGTGTCTGAAAGTCAAAACGGCAATACTATGCGGAGGTTGGTCAGGTACATAAGTTGGTACTATCGCCAAGCATGTACTCCTTTATTCTCGACGACCTAGAACCACCTCGTAGCATAGCTGTGCGACAAGTTAGGTTCGGTTTGACGAGAGAGATGTAAGTCATGCCGACGACATGACTTTCGAGAGTAGCGAAAATGTCACGACGTCACACCGGCATGGGCCACGGCAAACCGTTGTGGTGATTGCTATTGCCCTATAGAGTAAGTCCATCAGTTCGGCTGAGCGGCAAACCAGTGTCCGTGAAAGTCGTAACTTGCCTTCAAGTGTTATGTTGTGCTTCAGAAAATAAACCAGAGTTCATAGCAGTTATGAGCACGTATAGAAGTACTCCAAAGTCCGAGTGGTCGTGGAAATGGGATACAACGAATACCGGTACCGGACTTGCTTTGATAAGTCGTGTTGGGAGACATGTCCCTGTTCGTCATGCGCAGTGCTAAAACATATGTATGTCGTGACAGATGACTAGCAAAGTCACGGTAGGACCCCGAGATGTTCGCTCGGCCGCATCTCCTCGAGGATGTGGATGTGTGCCCGGAGAAACCACCGGTTTTCGAGTGGATGTATTTGTTCCGAGACGTCTGCACGTCCAAACACGCACGGTGAGCACGCCTCGTTCAGGGAAGAGCCGCACTTTTTGAGGGGCCCTGTTCGCCGCTGATTTTGAAGATGCGCTACTCCGAAGCTCGAGACGAAGCGGTTCACGTAACGATGTGCTCCCTGGTAGAGATGCCCCGTCCGGAGAGTGAATGGCAGCGAATAGCTGTATTTTGTGCGCACTGTATGAGCTGGATTGTATGGGACGCTTCCTTTGCCAGAATCTTACGGGTGTGGGAAGACTGAAGCCAGTTGGACGTGTGCCAGCGCGTTGCTTATCACTCTGAGATTCGCGTGTAGTACACAAGCTATGTCGTGTTTGGACTCGTTCTGCTGCGATTTTCGTCGCGTTTCTCTCACTGTTTTCGCGCAGACTCGCTGGGCTGCGTCGGGGGAAGAGTTCGACCGCGACGGGGACAGCAACGAGTGGAGAAACGATCAAAAGCGGGCGGACTATGTTCGGTGAAGGGGAGAGAACACTGTGGGAGCGGGCGAGTAGAAATCTCGGATTATTGTCCTTAATCGGATTCAAACTCCGCAAATGAGAAATACGCGCTCGAGGAATACTGACGCGTCCCTGCTGCAGTAATACTTATACTCCAGAGGCCGCCCTCCTTTCTGCTCAAGACCGTCACCGACGCATCTCCCCACATCCCCGCCGCTCGTAAACACAATGCCCGACGGCTCCTTCTCGCACCCCCAGCAGCGCCAGTTCAACCCATACACTGAGAATGGCGGTACCATCCTCGCCATCGCCGGTGCGGACTTCTCTGTCATTGCAGGTGACACCAGGCAGAGTGAAGGATACAGTATCCAGACACGTTACGCACCAAAGGTCTTCAGATTGTGCGTGTCTGCCCCTCGATCGTCGCGCTGCAACGTCTAATCGTCCTTCACAGAACCGACCGCGCGGTCCTGGCTGTGAACGGCTTCGCAGCAGACGGTAACATGTTTGTGAAGAAGGTGCAACAACGACTCGAGGTTGGTCTTCTATTTCCAATCTATCTAGCCTCAAAACTCATCTGTCTACTCAGTGGTACCGACACGCGCATGCAAAAGACATGCCTTTGGGCGCGATCGCGCGACTGATCCAGACGATGCTCTACGGGCGTCGATTTTTCCCCTACTACGTTTACAACATCCTCGGTGGCATCGAGGAAGACGGTGCGTCAATCATGCTTTGCGTCAGAGTCTCATACAGACCGCTGATCCATCTCTTTAGGCACCGGTGCCGTGTACTCCTTCGACCCCGTAGGATCGTATGAACGCGAAGCCTGCCGAGCCGCGGGTGCAGCACAGTCGCTCGTCCAACCATTCTTGGACAACCAGGTATGTGCAGTCGCGCTCCAGGCCTGCATGCACGGTTTGCGTGCGTGCGGGTCATCCGATCCTTAACCGACTTACGCCCGGCGCCAGATTTACTTCAAGAACCAGCAGGCACCGGCTGGCCAATCACACCCGCTACACCTGCCGCTATCAGACGTTCTCTCTATCGTCATCGATTCATTCACGAGCGCGACGGAGCGTCACATTGAAGTGCGTATCTGCGCCTCATCCACGCGTCGTTTCGTGCCCCATCTGATCACCCTCCCTTCTGATATTAGGTCGGAGACGGCCTCGAGATCTACGTGGTCCTGACAAAGGGTCGGACGACACAGGGCCTCGAGAGCTACCGTGGGGTTAAGGAGCTCACGACGAATCCAGACGGTGACCGTGTATTCTTGATACAACGTGAATTGAAGAAGGATTGAGAGAACAACGGAATTTACTCCTCCCGGTCTGCTTGTACCCATAGTTTCGACGTCTGTGAGCATCAAAGGACACCATCTGCACTCTGTCGTACTGTCTGTCGTAGTTATTATATCCCCCTCCTGACACCACCACCGCTTTTCATCCCATCCCCGTTGTTCATAGACCGCAGCCATGACCTAGTACGCTCCTATCTCGTCGTCTCGCAGTGCGCGCGTCGGCGTTGTAATGTAATCGATAGTTATGTTCATTCAAATAAACCGTGGACCTGCTGTGGCCACTATCATAACGCAAGGACGCGTCACCCCTCAAGGCCTCGCCAATGGGCATGCAAGAAATTGACCGACGCGTAGCCGGAAGCCGCCCTCTCGGAGCCACTCCCATCATCCCGTGACGATGGTAGCCAGCCTCGACTCTGAAGCTGTGGACAGAGCAACAGATTGAACAGAAGGCCTGCATACTCGTGGTGTACCATGCAATGATATATACTTACCTCCAGAGTCTTGGCGGTGATGCCTTTCGAACTCAAACTACATGCGATCCCATTATCCCTCTGATACTCCGTCTGGCCGTAGCGTTGAGGCGGTAGCACTTGATAGGATAGGCAGGAAGTAGTCAATATATATATTGAGCAGGGTAAGTAAAGAGCATATGCACTCTGCTGCTCGAATTCAACGGATATACACGCACACGAACTCTGACAAGTCAAATCCGAGCTTTCAAAGAAAGTTAGAAAACCTCGGAACAATGGTGTCCTTCGGTGCACCCGGAAATGATAGAACGGCGTGGTACTATGACATTGAGCGACTGTCCGGAAATACTGCCTGGTGTTTTCCAGGTTTTTGAATTGAGTTGAGTGCGCGTTCAAATACAAAGGGTGGACAGTGGATGGATGGACAGGGGGATGAGCGCGAAGTTTGGGCCTGGTTTGGCGGGAGAGAATCTCTCGAGGTTGGTGGGGACGATACGGTGATACGCAGGCTTCTGAGTGTAGATGTCGAGTGTACGGAACTGAAGGTGGTTAATAAGTGTGCGTGATGAAGGACTCTGTGAGTTCCGCAGAAAACTGTCAG
Organism: Irpex sp. Y119-03; assembly: GCA_037042295.1. Taxonomy (NCBI): domain Eukaryota; kingdom Fungi; phylum Basidiomycota; class Agaricomycetes; order Polyporales; family Irpicaceae; genus Irpex; species Irpex sp. Y119-03. Next base: position 22,799 of record JAXQKB010000106.1, on the reverse strand, counting down.
TGTAGTGATATATGATTATAACAACGACCCTACCTAACCATGCCACTCGTGATCGTCGGTAGACCATGTCGGGCCTCACCAGCCCTTGGCCAGAGGTGAGTCGATACACCGGCCATATGGTGATATTCCCGAATCCTAACAGACACATCGAATGAGGAAGCGTCGTCAATACGAAAAACACACCTTCCCTCGGTCCCTAAACCCACCTCCAACATATCACGCGCGTCGTCGACCTCTAAACCTCGGCTCGGGGTTTATTGGCCAACGAGTTGTCGTGTGGGGAAATAGAGTCGACCGACTGTTCATTCGTTCTTACCCCGCTTCGAGGTGCAGGTGACCAAGGGTGCATCACGTCGTAATAAATTGTGAAGGTGTCGTTCCTTCCTTCCTTGCTTACTTGCTTCTTGTGTCGAAGAGCTACTGTAGAGTATCGGCGCAAAAGGCCATAAGGGGATGCGCCATGTTAGCGTTTGGGAGTGCGGTCCTCGGTCCTCGGTGGATATGTAGATATGGCGCTGGCCACATGATTTACGGTAGGAATAGAGCGAGGTTGGGAGGTGTGAAAACCATGTGGGCGAGGGAATGAGTTTTGATGTTTGGCGGATATGTCGGGACGATGTGGGCGAGGAGGCGAGGGGTGTTGTGTATTGTGGCTGATACGCGCTTGTGTGTGGCCAATAAGTGAGAGACGGGAGCACGGTCTGCTGGACACGGAGTTAGACGTTAGCTTATAGGTAGTAAGGTTTGTTACTATACACACCTGTCTCTGCCACAGTGTTGTTTGGTCACGCTACCCAGCAGATGTATACTGCGAGTATGCAACAAAGACCTGCGTCGCTTTCAGGGCTGATGATAGAGGGACAGACACCGTACCTTGTGATTGAGTTACCCGCTGTATAATGCACGACGGGGCCCAGCCTTATAGGCACTGACAAGCAATGCCTTGGCTTCCAACGGTGTTAGGCCTAGGACAAGTATATTGAAGAACGTTGAATTGTCAGCACGGTGTTCTACGTCCTTTAGGTCCGTGTTCTATCCAGGCCTTGACTATAATCCACGTGGCCATTAGTCTACAATGAATGGTCCTGTCAGTCTTCGAAGCAGTACAGCCAAAGACAATACTTGCAAGCAGTTGTGTACTCACTGTAGACCATTGGCGCAGTGCCGCCAACTAAAACTGCTGACCGAGTTGAAGGATGTCACGGGCGTCGGGCAGACGCCCTGACTAGTTTCTTTTCAGGTAAAAAAGACACGGCTACTCCGCGACTCGCTAGATTACGAGAATAAGAACAAGATCTGTTGTTACCGTTGTTAGCAAGTTGTACACACACGCGAGGCTCATCAGTACATACCGGCAGCGATTGCAGCTCTCACCGCCACTTCAGTGATTCGGACACTGGGACGCTGGGAACCACTGAGCCCCGGGGTCACCGTGAACCTCATCAGCTGCTCTCCCAATACCAACCACGAGGGTATATATGTGAGAACCACAAAATCGACGCAGCAGATACGTGAGAATCGTATAAATTCACCTATCTACGAGTGCACTTCACCACTTGCACCGGTGCTGCGGACGGCAGGCATCGGTCGGCGAGCACGCACGTCGTCTAATTAAAGGCATACAATACAGTGAGTAATGGTGCTCAAACGTTAAAAGGAGTGGATAACGATCAAGCGGGGTATCGCTACGATTCCCATGAATCAAGTGAATCAAGTCGTAGATGAATATAAGCGAAGGTCCGAGGCAGAGTCAAAAGAGTATACTGTGTGAGGGAGGACAAAAGTGTGGAAGGAGACGAACGAGCAATAGCTTGGAGTAAGCAGAAACGTGCTACAGTGTCACTTGTATGAGATGGTGGAGAACACACGCTGCTTCCTTAGAGCAATGCCGTGGCCGCTCCAGCAGTGATCAGGGAGACTACCAGAGCTCCAGCACCCGCCGACGTCCATGTCCTCTCTCCAGCGCTCCTCTTCTTCAGTTCCCGTTTCTCCTGCTGCTCGTCGGCGGTGGTAGTATTGACAAGAGATTGAGTCGGGAACATGGTAGGTGTGCTGGAGATCTGGAAGAACGGCGGGTTGGGCGAGTCGTCGAAGTTGGCCAAGGAGAGCTTAGGGCCGTCGGTAGGATCCTGGAATATGCGGAAGGATCTGTAGAGAGTCGTGAAGTTGTAGGCCTGGATGAAGTTCGAGACGGCTTCGCAGGGAGCTTGAACCTGTTGGAATCCGTCGCCGAAGGGGGTGGTGATAATGGATCCATTGCCCAAGATCACGTATGAACCGTGATCCCACATCAGGGTGGCGGTCAGGCAGTGTGGGTCAGAGCCTGTTAAACGGTCAGAAATGCCATTCGTAGATCCAAGACCGAAGAGCCGCACCATTGCCGAGGAGGCGGTATTGAGATCGCTCGTAGAATCCAGAGTATGTACTAACATGACATCAGTACAAGCTCAGCACCATGAATCTGCATTGGACTCACAAAGAAATACTGATGCCAGACGTTTTCGGAGGGAAGAAGGTACGGTTATTTGGGCTAACGAACGTCTACGATTCCTTCAGAAAAATACCTTCCAAGTCGTATCATCAGCACTCACCGGTCCAGTTAGCACACGCTTGCTACCCGTACTCCATGTTCCCTCCAATCCCGTCACATTGTGTATGCTATCCAAAACCATTTGCTCTCCGGTGCCATCTTCTCCTCGCTGCGCCAGAACCGGTGCTGCGACCAGGGCAAGAATGGCTGCGAAACTGAAGCGCATGTTGGGCAAGAAACAAGTTGATTGAGGCCTAGTTCGGCGGTGGTGGTTGATGGAAAAGACTCGATGCGAGTCGACCGTGCTGGACGGGGAGGACGACGAGGAAGACGACGAGGAGGGTGAGAGTAAAGAACGTGTTTGGCGGCGTTTGGCCCGTTGGAGCGTTGCTACGTCTCCCGCCTAAAATGGAAAGTCATCACGTGCTCGGCTTCCCATCACCTGCGCGAGAATTTTTCTTTGTTCTGCAGCATGTGCAGGTTGGCAGCGACCACCATCTGCCTCTGCGGCGAGAACGCAGATGGCGGCCTTCGTCGGTCACGTCGGCGTCGGGCAGCGAGGAGCAGGTCGTTCACGGGGTCAAAGGCTCCTAGAGCTTAACATTAGGTGAGTTGACGACGTTTCACACAGTGCACTCACGAGATGTAACCAATACGGATGTAAATTGTCCAAAGGACAAAAAGTCCGAGAGCGCATAAAAACCATGTGGATCTTTCCGTTGCCTTCCTTCTGACCCTCCTCTTTGTCGTGTACGCTCGTCCATTCGATTTACTGACATCGTCTTTTAGGGAAATGGTTGTACACGTCGAGTGCCGTTTCGTCCGGGACGAGGTTGTTGTAATAGTCACCTGCCAATATATTTTTCTACGTATCACAAGTCTACCCCAGCCCATCGTGTCCCGCGTCGTGTCGGACGAACGGTGTGGAATCGCATGTTTTCCCTGTTATTGGACCAGAGATGACTTCATTCGTGTGGTCATTCTTGAGCACGCGTTGTTCCAATGACCTGTAGGCCTCGACATTGTGCCATATTATGCCGCATTTCCAGGAGGCTAGATCGACGACAACTCACCATACCACAATCACAGGCATACTCCACGTCCGATAGCAAGGCGGACGAAGAGGCCTTGACTACACCCCACGTCTTCCACAGGCATTGTAATAATGTGGCCATGGTGCTGCAGCACTCTGGCTGGAGTTTGTATCTTCATATCGTCTTGTCTTATCCTATCCAGCTTCTACACAGTACCGAGGACGACCCAGGTTACCCCAGTACCCCCAGAGATCCGACTAGGCACGGGTGATACGGAGGGTAATCAATGTAACGCTTACGATAATTACAAGGTTTCCTCACTCGGCATTCAATATTCAATTTCGAGTCGGACGGGGCGGCACAGCAAACTCAAAACGGCGGGGCATATCGATAACAGAGTTTGTCCAGGGTTCAGCGGTATCCTTGCCGTGACACTCATTTGAGCGTTCCGCGGTAGACCCGTAATCTGTAAGCACTGTCTATACGCTGTACACCTACTTCCGTGACCGACTGATACGCCGTGCTTGGATAGTTCTCGACGTCTATATCGTGCCGGAGTTTGTACAGGGCTCAGCGATGTCCCTGCCGTGACAGTCATTTGAGCGTTCCGCGGTGTACCCGTTTGTAAGCAGTGTCTATTCGATGTACACCTGCTTCCGTGACCGACTGATACGCCGTACTTGGATAGTTGTCGATGTCTTCGTCGGCAGATGTATATTGACTGCGATCGCGACATTCAACTTCGCCGATAGTATGTCTAGTTGGAAATCTCATTATCGTCAGGGTCGTAAGCATCCCGAGGCATATCTGTCGCAAATGCATAACTACATATCTGCTCTGTCATCCAATTGAAACTTGCCATTCGAGGTCCCATCCAATCTCTCAGAGTCTCCGGTATCCGCGGGCTCAAAGCACGCATTTCCCCACCGAGTTTTCGAGATATCGAAGATCAAGAACATGCTGTAAGCTCAAGTCATTACAGCACAGCCGTGCAGCCGTACCGCCTTGAGTGAACCGCGCACAGCGTCATAGGAGCAATTTGGAACCTTGTCAACGTTATTCATATCATAGAATTCGAAGTCGTGTGTGTAGCTTTAAACTAACTTACTTTGTCGGGCGGATGGACGTATACTCCGGTTCGCGCTCGTCGACGGTCGCCACAACACTGATGAGCATGTCAGTACGTATCGGGCGCGGGAGTGCGACATTGAACTAGTAGTGAGTGTTGAAACATGGTAGGCAGCGAGTGACGTCGCGGAAGACGTACTGTGCGAGCGCGATCACAAGCAAAGCAGTGAGGTATCGAACAGTCGATGAAATTCGCAAGGTAGCGACGTTTTTCTACAGACGTGATGGTTGTGGTATCGTGGTACACTCTACATACTTTTACAAACTGATACAAGAAGCTTAAGCCAATGTCCTCTAGGTGTTGCGAGATAGAGAAGATAAGTAACGAGACAGTGTGAGAATAGCAAGGACAAGCTCCCATGCAAGCATGTCAACATCCAGATGGCGGTAGATAGATGAAAGATATGAGGATAGGAATGTGAGAGAGAGCGAGAGAGACAGCGCCGGCGGTATCTGCTCAGTGTTGCTTGACTTTCGGGGTGGTAAAGGCAGACATGATTGGCTCCCGCAGCGCCGACATAAGCTTGGGCTCGTATGCGGAAAACAGGAACAGGAAGAAGAGGAAGAGAGCCTGGAGGATGTCGAGACAGAAGCCGACTGCGTTCCCGATAACCGTCTGGGCACCCGTAGCCTGCATGAGGTCGTAGAAGATGGCAGAAGGCTGAGGCTTTGCTTTGCGCTCAGCATATTCCAGCTCAAATGGAAGCCGAACAGCATCTTGCTCAGACCCGAGTGCTATAATCACAAAAGAGACGACGTCAGGAACTGAAACCGCGGGACATTGTTGGTGTTATGTGACAGACCTGAGACATACAGAGCCGCGTGGAGTCCGGCGTTGAAGCCGTCTTCGTGGAAGGTGTAGTTCATCCAGGCGCCAGCGAAGGAGATACCACGCTTGGCCTGGATTTCATGCATCCGACGCTGTGCGCGCACGCCCTGGCGGAGATAATAGTGAGACACACCGCCCGTGGATGATCGAGAATCCCGCGCACATACCTTCACGTCAACGACGGCATGGTCGTACTGGTGCCTCGAGATAACCTTGCTCTCGTCAGGCTCGAACGGCGGGTTCATGGTCACGAAAAGGTGGCCATGGTCCTCTGTTGAGATGCTCTGGAGCTGGTTCATCCAGACTGGGAAGAAGCAAGATAAGGATCAGTAAGGAATGTGAGCTATGTACTCAGTTCTGAGAACATACATGTGCTGCGTAGAAGCCGTCAGTCAAGAGTCATTGCTACAACGACACGGTATAACTCACCAAGAAGTCTTGTTGATATTAGCCTTCCGCCGGTTCGTTGCGGGGTCAGTGCCAGAATATGTCAAGTAGTTCCACGAGGCCCATGCCTCAGGACTCTTCGGCATTAACTAGCGTGAGGCTGTGAGTTCGTATCCTGTAGGCATATTATGAAATACCACATACTCGTGCGTCGCTGTGCAACACAGCAGTGTTCTTGTTCCATCGGAATGAGCTGAGGAGCTCTTCTTCAAGCGCAGTGAGCCCTTTCCCTCGGCGCAGGATATCGAGAGTCGCATCGTTATGGCAGGCCATGATAACGTGATCAAACTCCTCAATATGACCATCTGCGGTCTCGAGGAGAACTTTGTGTCTTGGCTTGGGCGACGAAGGGTCCTGAATAGGGAATGAAGAGACCGAACGGACCGGCGTATTAACATGCAAGCGAGACGGATCGAGAAGCGAGACAATCTGGTCGACGTATGTTCGGCTGGGAGCTCAAACGTAAGTTATGGTTCTTGTCCAATGGAATGGAATCACACGCACTTGCCACCCCGCAGAGTCATCCAGCAGGCTTCGTCTTCGGTCTGCAGCAAGTGATAGTTTTCCATGAATTGAAGCTGCACATATAACTCTATTAGCGTTGTGTCGACAAAGAACAACGATGTTCTCACCAAGGTTCGCGCTGGAAAATCGGCCGCGCATATGTCTGGAGGCGTGCAGTATAGGGCTGCCATCATTGGCTGCTCTCGCGTTAGCATTACAATCACGGAGTTAGCGCTAAGCCGGAGTTTAGACTCACAATAAGCATGTTATCGCGGAACGCATCCGAGTATCCTTCCCTTTCCAGGTACTCGCCAATGGTTATTTCGGTATCACTGCCACTGGCGATGTTCTGCTCGTTCTCCATGATGAGTCGCCTCGCGCAAGCGTTGAAGCGAAGGATATCGTAGATCATTCTCCATGTGTTCCTGTCGAGGACGTTCTTGACCTGGGCGAAGATTGCCCGAATGCCTTTGAACGCCCACTCTCCGACACCATCGTCTCGTGAAACGCTGAAGTGCATCCACGTCGGAAGTATGGCCTCCTTGAGGTTCGGATACATCTTCAGGAAACGAATGAAATTGGGATAGTTGACAGGGTTGAAGACAATCTATAGATAAATTAGCAACGTGTTCAACATGCTGCACAAAAAATTCCTTGCGACTCACAAATCCCCTGAAAACGTCGTGATTAGCATAGGGTCACATTCGATCGTAGTGGGACGGCTTACATGTCTACGCTCACTTTATGCTCGCCCTTGCCGTCTTTACTGGGCTGCATAAAGCTGACGGTGTGGGCGTGGCCACCAGGACGAGGCGCAGCCTCATACAAGTGTACCTCATGTCCACTGAATTCGTTAAGAGCCTAAATGATAGAGACAAGACGAGTTAGATAATGCTGCCCAAGGATTGCTATCTCAGTCTACATACCCAGGTAGCACCAAGGCCCGCAACACCGGAGCCGACGACAGCTACCTTCATGACTGCTGCGGTGTGAGCAAGAAGAGGAAGGGGAGCTTGAGGCTGATGTCAAGGGAACAGAAGAAACGGTTATGAAAACCGCAGCGTAGAGTGGGTGAACGAACAGAGGAGTAGGAGCACCGAGGTATATATGTATAATTCCGTAGTCTGAGTGGATTGGCCCGATAGACATGACTGGAGATAGATTTCAGAAGCGCGTGTCGCAAACGATGCGAGGGACTCGGTAAGGGTTCTGATTGATCTGAATTCCAAACACCAAGAGCATGATGATGAAAAACGTGCTCATTGTTCCTCCCTTGCATGTGTAGAGTAGGACCGTCCAAATTAGTCCGATGTGACGACCTGATGGGAATAGAAATGCTATGAATGTTTGAATACCAATCATACGTTAACACTACCAAAGAGAACGCACCTAATGTCAGGTTGTTGAGCGGTTTTCGCAGCGCGAGTTTCGATTCGCAACCCGGTGATCTCGCTACACTTTACAATTCGGTACCAAGCGCTCGGAATAGACCGCATTGTGGCAAGTGTTGGCTGTGTGACGAGCACCATGTCGATCACCACGTTAGCCTCACAGTACCTGATCCTGATTTGGGTGTAACATGAATCCTGTCCAAGACCTGTCGGCCTGACAGTATTACGCACCGCCGTGGCTGTGTAGACGTTCAGTGCGAGAACGGTGCGATCAACAACCTCGTGCTCCGCTGCAAACTGAACGCAGTTGATGAGATCCTCACCTTCTAGATAGTTGGATCCCCGTATCATGGGCGGTTTGTCGGCTAAAAGGCAGAACCCGTTAGACAGGCAAACGCTATTGATTTAGGGGAGTTCTCATTGCTGTATTATGGTACCAAGGCAGCTAAGAAACAAGTCACAATGCTCGGCGGATGATGGTGAGGAGCAAAGGCATGCACGTTAGAAAAGAAGCGTCTGCTAGTTTACCTGAGTCCGGTTGCTTCTGAAAAGCGATCGGGCGCTTGATCGGAACGAACCGAGCATTATCCAGATGCCATCATCACAGAAATAGCAGGTGTAGTGCATGACGCTCCGGATACATGCCCAAGGTGGCGATCATTATGTGGTATCTCCTAAACCTTCGCAATAGTGCAATCATGAGATAACATAAGATCCGTGATAGGTTCCAGGTAGATACATGTTATATTTGGTTACGCTGCCTCAACTTTCTGACCGCTATATTTGAACAAGCCCTGCTCCTTCCAATACGACACCCATGCGCGAGTATGCTCGATACTGACAGGAGTAAGGAGACGTGCGGTCTCGCTCTGCCGTTGGAGCTCAGAAGTCTCGAATAGCGGAAAGCCGCCAGCCTCGACTGCAGCGTCAGGCTGCTCGGGCACTTGAAGTCCACGGAAGAACTCCAACAACTTGATTGCAGGCTAGTAAAGTTTTCATCAACACCGGTCTTTAGGGATCTACAAATTTGTCATTCAAGAACGTACCACGTCTTCTAGGATCTGTGGGGTAGGATCCTTATTGAGAGACTCCACCTTCTCGAGCCACTGCGCATATGGAACCATGGGTAGGTGCGCGTCTAGAGCGTCGTTGAGGAGCTTGAAGACTTCGTCCCAAAGAACGGGTCGTGGATGGGACACGTTGACCGTCTTTGGCACCGGCTCATTGGAGACTACAATGTCTCGAACAATGCCAGCTACCGCGTCTACCGGTATCCAAGAGATAGTCTGAGTAAATTAAAAACAAATCAATTACGTCGCACATAAGCATGATAAGCGACACAGCTTACCCCTGGCAGTGCAGGCAGCATACCCAGTGCAAGACTCGACTTGACGAGGATAGGAACCCAGTCGGTCGTATTCCACGCTCCAGTGGTAGCTGAGCCTGAAACTTGGCCGACCCTGAGCGATATGGTCTTCATGCCTTTGTCCGCCGCTTTGGCAAGCATCTATCGCAGCTATGTCAGCAAACGCTGGATAACAATGCACTCTAGAACTCACTTGTTCAGTCACATACTTCGAAGACGAGTATCCAGTTGAACTCGCAACTTCGGGGTCCGCAATAGGCTGTTCTGGTACCGGTCCGGTGGTAACATCCCACTTGCTCGCGACAGAGATAGAAGACGTAAACATGATGGTCACCGATTGCGGTAGCGAAGCGCAGAAGTCCAGCACTTTGCGTGTGCCAGAAATCTGATTTTCAAAAGACCCAAGAGCGTGATTAAAGTCGACCTTCCATCCATTCAGCATTACGTGAGTGAGGGAACCTTTGATCTGTAATTATTATTAGTCGGTATCTGATTGTGTCCAAACTGTAGACGTCCTAATTCCGAACTTACCTCGTCGAATGTTTCCTTATCCAGACCGAATAGATCTTCGTTGAAATCGCCCGCTAGAGCCCCGACCCTGGATTCTGTTAGGAGCTGTACAGGTAGACCACGCTGTTCGAAAGCCTTGTGCAGGCGCTCGAGCGGCGTTGCACCCGACGAACGCCTGTCGAGAGTGTACACTTTGGCGACGTGCTCATCGCTGAGCAAAGTGGAGAGGATGTGGGCGCCGATGTTGCCAGTAGATCCGGTGAGCAGGACAACCCGCCCTTGTGCCTGCTTAGGCACCGGAAGGTCGGCAGCGTACTTATCGATGAGCTCAAAAATTTGCTCAGTACGGCTTCTTTCAGTGCCAGCGCCAGAATTCAACGCGAGAATGGCTGAGGCCAGGCGGGCAACCGTGGGGTTATCGAAGACGAAGTTCTGAGAAACCTTGGAAGCCGCCTGTTGGACACTTACGTCCGACGAAGTTCGGAGCGCAGTGATTATGCGATTTCTCAAAAACGTTGCGCTTAAGCTGTCGAATTCAAGAGATTAAGCATTTGCCAGACAACTTTTGACGCAATGCAAATGAAATGAAACTAATTACCCACCTGTCGAAACCTTGTTCAAACAAGTCGTGCGTGATATCACGAGAAATACCATCATTGAGTGTGTCCGCCTGATCCAGGAGCCATGATTGGATATCGCTTTCGGACCACGAGGCCGGCCCGCCGGCCTCTTTCTCTGTGCTGTCTTCCACGGCCTTGTACCTGTTATGATAAGGACAAGGTTAAGGTGCCTTATACCATAAAGAAGGAAGAATCGCACGCACGCTTTCTCAATCTCTTCCGCGTACAGCGTCAGAGCCTGCCGCCGTATCACGGTGCCTTTCGCAGCACGAGGAAGGGGCTTTGATGGATCAGTCACTACGATCATTTCCTTGAAAACCTTAGCAAACGTAGGCGCCATGGCATTGGCTTCTGCCACAATGGGCCTGTGAAACAGCAAGGCGCACGGGATAAGCCATTGGTTCATCTCACCAGTATTAGATGCAACGTTCGTACGTACCAGATCTTGTTACGGAATTCCGCAATGGATGCTTCATTATTCGGGTCTACGGCATGTTCGGGGTACGGTTCGACTAGCACTCCTGGCTGCATCTTCTCTCGACCAAACATCACAGCTCCCGCGATGATGGTGTTCGCAGTCATATGTCCTTCCTGTTGAATAGGGACTATCTTCTCACCTGGTGACATAGAAGTGATGAGACTTGTTTGTACAGTAGACGAGATAGACTCCTGACTTACCCGTCCCCAGAACGATAACGTCGTCCAGCCGTCCAACTCTGATATGGAAAAATCCCGTGGGTCAGAAACATAAGTTGACAATGGAAAGTGTGAGAGCGTACTGACATTCGCCATAAGCCTTTCTTGGTTGGATGAGGCTCGTAAAGGTCCCTTGTAGAGTACCCTTTGACGTCAGGAAGGTTCTCGACAGCTGGCTGGTGGGTTTCACATGTCTAGGACGTGTTGATTAGCCTCTTCCTGAGCAATCCAGAAGCAGTATACTCACAAGGAACTGGAGCTCGAATGAGCCATCACCTTGAGGCACCAATCGTACGTTGGATTGCGGTGGGAAGTACAACCAGTTCCACTCATCCCTGGTCTTCCCAATGTCGTTCCGACCAAACTCGACGGTATCGAAGTGTCCGGTGTTCAATCCAGTCTCAGTGGTGCCGAAGACAGACTGGAGTGTGACACCCGCTTTGACGAGCTTCTCGCCACTTGCGAGTGAAAGTGGACCGCCTCCGAAGCTCTGCCACACAGTCCTCAGTGCTGTGCATCACAATCGCGATATAAGCTACTCACGACTGTTACGAGAGTGGCAAGATACTTCCTCGCCTCCTCTGATTGCGCCCATGCCTACAAGGTAGTGTCATTTAAACGTGCATCAATGCCAGTGACTGGATGTGAAGCGTACCTCAACGAAGGCAGGCACGCTGGGTATAGCATTACAGTTGGTGACTTGAGATAGATTGATGATTTTGTCCGCCGTCGGGATAACTGGCGGCAACGGTTCTTGCGGGGTGAACATCCCAGCAGGCTGGCCGGTCGACAATGGGTCGAGTGCCTGGAGGTAAGTCCCCATGGTATGGAATGTCGGGAGACCACCAGAACACCATCGAAGACCGTGCTTCCTGTTCTCCCTGCCAAACTCTGCATCAACAAGGTACGGTCAGTACACGCATCTCAACCAAACTGATTCGAGTCTTACCGGATTTGATCCATTGGAGCAAGATCTTGTGAGTTTCGAACACAGGCTTCGGGAGACCAGTAGATCCAGACGAGTGCAGAACGATCGCAGGCTCGTTGGGATCAAGCGGTGTTGACCTCTCTGGATAAGGGCCTTCTTCCAGTACGTCGTTCTTGTTCTCCGACTTCAGGGTAGGGAAGACCTCGTATATGGAGTATAAGTGCTCAACCGCAACATCATATCCCTTCTCCGTAAGCTGAGACTGCGCTGCAGTGGCAAGCGACAGAAGGGAAGGTTGCGTGATAACTCGAACGGCCTTGGTCAAATACAGAAGGTTGGCTACCGCTTCGGGAGAGTTACGAGGAGAGATCGGTACAGGCTGAGGTATTTCAAAATCAGTGCGCCATCTACATGCCAATACGGAAGGTGTATACATACCACCATGCCAGCCCGTAAGAGTCCATGCATGAGCGCGACATAGAGGATCGAATCGCAGTTGATCAGAAGGCCGACAACTAAACCCTCTGGGCCCTCCCTACCAGGACGAGCACGATGAGCAATTCTGTGTGTGGCGTTTGCTAATTCTGTATAAGTGATAGCAGTTGCCTTTGAAGGATCCTCGAAGGAGGGGAAGAGAACCCAGGGACGCTCAGGGTTATGCTTCGCGTGGAAGTCCACGAAGCCCGGGAATAGAGAAACAGATCCGTCAACAGGAGGAAGAGCTTGAGAGGCCATGTCAAGAGTAAGAGCTGGTGTGCTAGGTATGTTCTGGGTCGAGAGACGAAAAGTGTAGCCCAGATATCGCTGGCACAGCAACTATATAAGTCGGAGAACTCAGAACACCTCAGAATCGATTCCATGCTGGCTAAACGGCAGGTGAAGAAGATGGAACCTGCCGTTCTCCCATCGTCCGCGTAAGAAAGTTTACAACACCTCGTCATGGAATCTTCATCTCCAGGTTTACTTACACGTTCTACGTTGGCTCAGACAGCTCAGCGTGGCCAAATTGCGGGCGAAGAGCGTCGCGGCACAAGAGAGAAACCGCATGCCGACTGGTTCGCCCGCAACAACACGTGTTGTATGTCCACCCGAACCGGGCTTCGTGTTCGGTGGCGTCACGGGTGACAAACATATCGGCTTCGGTGTTCGCAATGTCGATCCGATCATTACAATTCAACTAACCGGGCGTCTCACTTGTCGATCCTCTTGAACCGCGCCAGCCCGAGTTGATTTCGAACCACCATCTGCGCTGAAAGTCCGAGGCTGTGACTGTGCCAGTCAATCCTGGTTAAAACAGTGGTAGACTGCGCCCAAGCGGACGCACTGACGAGGGGACAGCACCGGTGAGAAGATTTTACAACTCTCTGGGAACACAAGAACTATCTGACGTGCCGGATAACCATACTCGTCATTCAGTAGTTAGCACGGTGGCCACTGTCACATGGTCCAAATTATACCGAGCACTCTGAACTGAACCAGAACTATGGCTACGTCAGTTGTGCATGGTCCAGTGTGATGCTATAATTACGAGAGGCAGTGCGGCCGATGCTGAGCCCAGTTGTAACCGTAAGTTCACCGACACGTACACATCCGAATTTTATTAACTGGCTTTACATCAGCTCATGGGACCATGTATCATAACCCAGCTTTCATCGCATTTATATCGCGACACTGACCGATTGCTTACGACTCCTGCTTATAGAATGTGCAGATCGCAGTTTTCTGCTCTTGGCAGTCTATTCAATGTAGGAGCGACGGTACACCTATAGGAATCTATTACCTTTGGTCAGTACCTGAAACTTCCCAAACCTTCACCGCAACTCGCTCATATCGTACATAGGAATGAATTGCCATCCGCAGGAAAGCCGATGGTGGCTTCTTTCGCACCCTGAAGTTCAGATCGCATCGCAAGTCGGTGAACAACTTCAACCAGCGCAAGCTGGAATAACGTAGTCGATGTGCGCATCGAATGTTTACGCTTCCGCTACCTCCGGATGACTTCATCGGCTTATGGAGAAGTCAACGCGACGAGCTTCGATTTTACGGTTCATTTCCTTCGGAATCAGCCTATGAAGACCGTGACGGACGGATGTATTTCATTGCTCTTACATACTGCAGGAGGAACACCATTACGGACAAATCCTAGGAACAAGCGGCACGCACGTATAAAAATCTCTGATGATTCTGATCAGCGCTTTCCCACTGTTATCGATTCGATAAGGCAGTGGAAAGCTCTCTTGCTCTGGTGCGTCCTTTCCCACCCTTCCCATTATCAGACGCTCTTCCCGAGACCCCCACAGTGCCAATTGCTAGTGCCACATACGTCTGAGGCGTACGCTCATTGCTAAGACAGACACTCTCTGCAGCACTGCAGTCTTTGTATGTTTCAACTCCATCGGCAAGGTAATTGATGGAACGCGGGATTAACGGATGTTTCCTCCGTTACTTCGAAAAACCACACCTACGCGTCTCAGCTTACATACAACGAGAGGTCGTCGAAGAGCATGATGAAGTTCGAAGGTGAGTACGGGCATTCTATTCCTGGAATCGCACTGAGGATCGCTAGTGGATACCTGGCTTTGTGCGAGATAAGACTACCAGACAGATTACACTTACCCTGACCAAAATTCATATTCATGGCTCACATCGTCCGAATTGCCCGTGATGGATTCGGGTCTAGCCAGACCGACTGTGGCGCTCCCCTGACAATAGGTACATATGTATGTATGAGCCTCATACTTGTTCGACCTGGGCGTCGACCGCCTGACAGGCTGAGCTGAAGAGCGGTTTGATGTCGGGAAATGCTGCGCCCGTCGTGGCACCGGTACCCTGACCAAAATTTCTCGCGCATAGTACCCCCTTTGTGGCGCTTTCCCGACCAGGCATGTGGCGCTGTTCAGACGATTCCCACTGGTCGCCGCAACCCGCCATCAAATCACGTTTGATGGAGCACTGTCCGTCGTAGAACGTTTTACAGGACGAAGATTGATTATAGTAGTCACTAGAAGTCCCAGGACTGTCGGTGTCGGTATGGTAGAGGGTGAGATTCCCATTGCGGGGAGGCCAGTACTTGATACCATCAATGGTGCATATGCTTGTATATCTACGAAACTGATGACAGGTCCATTGCAAAGATCAACAGAATGTCAGATGCTCGTTTGATCGTTCTGGCGTACTACCGACCGAGGTCCAATTAACCGCCGATATATAGCAATCCCACTCCAGCCTCGACATTGTAGCTCCCTGTCCGACCCGTTTACAATGTCACCCCAATCCGCGCTTGAGCTGGCCGTTGGACCCCTCCTGGTGTTGATCTGCGTCGCCTGCATGTAAGTTAGCCTTGGTTTCTGGCTTCCGTTCAATATCCGACACTGATAATCGGCCAGTCTATTCGGCGTCTTCTCAGCGCAGGTTTACTTCTATTGGTCAAACTATGAGAAGGATAGTGCGAAGCTGAAGTCATTTGTTTCGTTTATCTGGTGCGTGCTGCCGTTGGTTTTGTTCGACTTGGGGCTCACAAGAGCGCAGGATATTGGAAGCGCTGCACACTGCCTTCTGTATTCATGTCCTGTACTTCTACTTCGTTACACACTTTGGTGACCCGGTACATGGAGCGGGCACCATCGTCTGGTACGTCAACCTTCTACATCCCCTCGGTCATCTACTGACCCGTTTGCCCGTGTAGGAGCTGCGGAGTAAGTCATCATGCCGTCGTGCCCGAACGCTCACTAAACTTTTATTCTTTGCCCGGCGTGTAGGTTACAGTGGTTCTCGAGGTATGTCACAACACCTGGTTTCATTACGGGGCGCGCTGACCTTTACCGATCAGGTTGTGATTGTAAGCCTTACAGAAGGGTGAGTTTCAACGGTTATCAACGCCACAAAGCCCGCCAATCCTGATGAGATCATTGTTCCAGATTCTATGTTCGACGAATTTGGCACTGTAAGTTGTAATCGTCTGAGCGGGACTTGGGTAGTATTAATGGGTTTGAGCAGTGTCTGGGAAAAAATACTGGGTGGTCGCTGGCCCGGTGAGTTGACATGAATATTTGGGCATTAATGCGATTTGACTCATGAATACGATCAGATCCTTCTCCTTATCGTTCGAGCAAGTGAGTAAAGGCTGCAACTTCTCTGCATATACTTTGCTGACAATGGATTACCAGTTTTCAGCCTTTGTAAGTGATTATTCAACTCAGAGAAAAGAAGTTTCTGACGAGGAGGGTTATTGTCGATAGACACCGTCAACTTCTTGTGAGTCTCAAAAGCAGCAAGCTCTGTTTCTCTTTTTCTTACAATCGCAACAGGTACAAATTTGGCACATGGGAAAACTATCGCGCACACTCGTCAGCTCAGGTGAGTTGATTCGGTGAGCAGCCTCGGATATCTCTGACTCCCATCAGGCAAGCCTCTGGACTGCGTTCTCGCTCGGTCTGGTCGCGGATTTTTCGATCACGTCACTCCTCATCTGGTTCTTAAGAACAAAGCGCACGAAATTTGCTGCGTAAGCAACATCTATGACCTTCTGATATTCCCAGCTGAAGTACTCTGACAGGACGAACATGAAATTGGCAAAGCTGATGCATTACACCATCAATACCGGGGCTGTCACTCTGTAAGCTGTGCCCAAATAAAGCATTGCTGCGCTTTTTCACTGACGAGTTGTATACTAGCGTCGTATCTGCTGCTATCATTGGAACAGTAAGCTATTGTCCCCTACTCATTCAATCACTACTCACGTTAAGCCGTCATTCATAGATTAGTATTCAGAACAGCTTGCTTTTCGGTGGACTGATAGAGGTTGTCAGCAAACGTGGGTATCATCCAGTACCCGCATCAGCGCACATTGATACTGACAGTTCTCGATCGTACAGTCTATGCGAACTCTATGCTTGCCATGTGAGTTGACGATCCTCAGCCTTCCGTGTATGTCTTCTGAACCCACTTCTTGCACAGGTTGAACGCCAGGAAGCAAATAACTCTGATCGGTGAAGGTGACATGTCGGAGTTCGTCATGTCAACCCGCAGCTCAAACAACAGAGTATGTCAGGACATTCGTGGGAACACAGTGTAACAGCGTACTGACGAGTATCGGTTCGTTTCTATAGCACGCTACTGGCATCAAGATCGTCACAGAGACGAGCATCGCACGCGACATGGACGATCATCTGGTAAGTTCGCTCGAGATAGTTGTGTCATGCAATGCTGAACACCGCCTCGCGCACCTGACAGGCAGCCACGTCGAATCCTAAGGATTCATTCCAAGCATACAGCGTGTACGATGGGACACAGAAAGTCCAGACTGATGCTCTAACAAGAGTATGAGCCGGGCCATATGGGGGCTTTCACTTGGGGTGATATTTATTCCTATTCATTCGTTTTATTCGGACTATTGTTGAAATTTTATACCATCATCTGTATGCCATCACCGTATCGACGTATCCTGGGTCATCTGTAGCTAGCTATGCTCTGTTGTAAAGTGTTCGTGCCATGTATGTAATTTTTGGTATAGCGAACTACCAGCTGCTGCTGACCCTCAGCCCACGGAGCTAATTCAAACCATTGAAGTCTACGGCGTAATGTACAGCACAACTCGCACGTTTTTGGGCACATCTTATGAAAGTTGCATGAGCTGCGATGTCACCGCTTTTCAATGTACGTTAAGGCTCCGTTGTAATCTTGGACTTGATGCAGGCGAGAACTCTATTGCACCTATCAGAACACACCGGGATGTCTCGACGTCGGTCACGGCAGCCGCCGGAATGCGGTCTCACCTCCATCACCAGCATGGCGTGACAACAAACTTTGCTCTTTGCAGCTCCCAAAGCAAATCATATCTCCAATACATGGACATGCTCCTCATCGCATGCATCCTATCATTCCTTGACTAACCTCTGCTAGAAGTTCTTGCGCACCACCTTTTTTGATCAACACATATCATGATGCGTGTCTATCCATACACCGATCAGCAGGAGACGCAAGTGGCCTTGCAGGTGTCCGATAAACGCTAATGATACCTTCGCAGCCAAAGATAGGTTATCGTGTCCAACAGTCAAGCAGTCATGTCTTTGTAAGTTCTGTCTTTCGTGTTACGTTCGATATACCAATTTCCTCAGCCATCCGACATATAGGAAGCAGACACCAGCTTCGTACATGACAGTCATCTTCCAGTGCCGATGGCGAGTACAATCTCGCTCCTTGCGCAATTCAAACGCTTGGACATAACCTACGACGCATGGATCAGTCAATTTGCATGGAGGCAAATAGCATGTTTGTTGACTACTTCCAGGCCTCCTGTCTCCTTGCGGGCCTCTTCCGCCGAAGATACCTACCCATTGCAGCCATCTTCAGGTCATGTTTATGCCCGTGATTGAGAAAGATGTATCCCAGTATGGTATCAGCAGGGCTAATGCCTCCTACGCTCATCATCACTCGGCTTGATGAAATCATATACAGTGCGTTTCTTCTTAACGCTCTTCGTCTTGGCTGTCGTATTGTAGTCACCCATCTGATCGCAGGTCCGGGCTTTGCTGGACGAAACGCAGCAGAGCCTCGTCTTCTAGCTGTAACCGAGACACTGCCGACATGAGCGGTCTCGGGATTCTGAATGGGCGTGTTTCCTAAACCGTAGGTTTCTCGGCGATCCGAATAGGCAGGTGAACATACCTTCATTCCCGCACGACCCTGGACATACATGATCATCGAGCGGCCATCGAGATTGCCATATGGAAGCTCCGAGGACTCATAGAACAGGGCGTGTTTCCTTTGTACCCCTCGTAGCTCCTTCGTCTCCTTCCACGCTTCCACGAACCTCAGCGAAGTTCGTCTTCGACTACGACATGTCGCAAGAGAACGTCTCCCGAGCTCCTTCGACTCTCCAGGGCGACGATGCAGGGGTCGAGAAAGCAGAATCTCGCTCACCAAGGGGATTGCGCTTTTGGTTGATTATTTTCTCCATCTGCATCTCGTGCTTTCTGTCAGCACTGGAATACGTAGGTGGCCCCCGCTCTTTGTCGCAGCTTGTCCCTGACTAGATGAGATCTTTGTTTCGTACTACTACATAGACTGCTGTGTCGACCGCTCTTCCGACCATCCTCCACGACCTTCATGGTGACGACTTCGTATGGGTGGCGTCAGCCTACGCCCTTGCTGCTACGGCGCTTCTGCCTGCAAGTGGTGGACTAGCACAGGTTGGTGACATGTGTTTATTCGCGCCTCCGACATTATCTGATACAACACCGGACTGGATTTCAGATATTCGGTAGGCGACCTATTATGCTTGGGTCGTTGGCCATGTTTGCTCTCGGAAGTGCACTTTGTGGTTCGGCGCAGAATATCAATTGGCTTATCGCTGCTCGGAGTATGTCTGTCCTTTACATCTTTGCACTGCATTACTGTCCTTTCTTGTACTCATTTATTAACTATCAACAGCAATCCAGGGCGCAGGTGGAGGAGGTCTCTTGTCCTTGACCAGCATAATCTTGTCCGACATGGTCACATTGAAAGAGCGCGCAATGTACAACGCTCTGATCGGGCTGTGAGCTTCTCCAGTCTAATAACGTAGCGCCCCTTCTCACTGACAAACAGGACATGGGCTATTGCCTGTGCTATCGGTCCATTGGTCGGTGGCGCGCTGACTGAAGCCGGCCAATGGCGGTGGTTATTCTGTGAGTGGTTAAGTAGTTTATTTCCCTCGCTCATTTATTCTAAAATGTACGCACGCCTGTAGACTTGAACCTCCCTGTATGTGGTGTGTCTGCCTTCTTCGTGGCCGCCTTCTTGAAGCTACGAACACCGCCTGGCACGCTCCGTGAGAAGCTCGATCGAATGGATTGGATGTAAGTTCCCTCTCAAGGATCGTACAACACTTTATCTTATCACACCGTGCAGTGGCAACCTCATCATCACTGCGAGTACAACTGCGTGCATCCTCGCCTTGGCTTGGGGTGGTGTGCGTTACCCTTGGAGCTCCGGTCACGTACTGGCACCGTTAATCATTGGAATTGCTGGCATCGGATTTTTCTTCGTATATGAGGCCAAGTGGGCCAAGGAACCCTTGGTAAGCTCGGTAGTCTACCTGTATATTTCGGATAGCTAATCATGACCCAATAGGTACCTTTCCAACTGATCTCTAACAGGACCAGTTTGAGCGGGTACGTCTTTTCTACCTATAGATGGGTCTTATGCTAATATTGTTATCAGCTACTTGCAGACATTCCTTGCACCAGTCGTCATGGCCTCCGTTATTTGTGAGTCTGAGTTTAACATATCGTTGACACCGTGTCTCATCATAAAGCAGATTATCTTCCTATCTATGCTCAGGCTTGCAAGGGTGCTGGACCTCTGCGGTCAGGAGTTGACGTCCTCGGTCTATCTGCATCTACGGCTCCTGTGCTCGTGCTCACTGGTGTCACCATCGCCTTGTCCAAGGCATATCGCCCACAACTGTGGCTAGGCTGGGCGATGTACATGATTGGCATGGGCGCACTGACCACCCTACACGCGGATACGAACACCGGGAAGCTCATCGGATTCCCAGTTCTCATCGGAGTTGGTGTTGGTACCCTTCTCTCTGGCACCTATTTCCCGGTCCTTGCCCCGCTTCCGGCATCCGAGAACGCCCATGCGCTCGCCTTCTTCGCCTTCTGCCGAAGCTTCGCAAATGTGAGTGCCGTCTTCTCCGCAATCCTGCAATAAACAGAAATCTGACATAATCCATTGCCTCAAGGTCTGGGGTGTGTCCATTGGCACTGCTGTTTTACAGACTGAGCTTGGGAAACGACTTCCTTCCGGCTTCACCGACAAATTCCCTCAAGGTGTTGCCATTGCCTACCAGATCATCCCAGTGATTCCGACGCTCGATGAGCCTGTCCGAGGAGAGGTTCGCGAGGCATTCGCGCGGAGTCTCATCACGCTATGGCAGGTCATGATTGGCATTGCCGGACTGGGTCTTTTGACTTCGTTGTTCATGAAGGCGCTGCCTTTACACACACAGCGAGACGAGCAATGGGCGCTCGAGGAGTCGGGGAGTGAGAAGAAGGGCGAGAAAGGTGCAGCGGATACTGTGGCTGTCTCTGAAGTCTAAGATCGTAAAGGATGCAGTTCTATGTGCTCTCTCGTTGATGCTTCCCTATCACTGTTGCAATAGAGGCGCGAGTGTTTCGGATAGGCTGCCGGATAGATCGGTACGTGAGTGGAGGCTCGCTCATACCTTGCGTTCTTGCATTTCAGTGTTGTATGACTACTGTTTAGGATAGGATAACATACTATTTTATGGTTCGTTCGATCTCCGGGCTGCAGTGTGGAATGGCACGCCTGTGCGCACTCAGTGACCTCACAAGGTAAGTAGTATTCGATTCCTCGAGGCTCTAAAATTACTCTTGGCCTCATACTCAAGGTTTTGCGCCGCAGAACGTCCCAGACGCAGGCCCAGGGCCCTGTAAGGAATTCGAACGTGATACGCGCGCCTAACGCCACAAGGGATTTGCTACCATATTGGGAACAATATGTCCGAGCGCTACGCCTTCACCCGCTCTGTGTCGTGGGCAGCTAGCACACTCAAGCTTGCTAGCCTGAAGCGTGGCTCTGCGACGTCAATGGTCGTGTTCATGGCTACTATGTGCTCTGTCAAGTATACTCACCTGGTGAACAGTGAGTATTTATGGACGACAAGGTACATTCGGACCGTTCGGACGACAACAATCTATGTTCTAACTAGGTACGATCATTACCGGCCGTGATACTTATCATATCTACCCCTTATATCGCTGAAAGTCGTTGTTTTGCAGACTCACAACATATGAATGCTTAGAGAACAGTTGAATCACACTAGAGGCGCATGGAAGCGACTCTCAAGAGGGCTCTTACAGCAGCAGGATGAAATTGCGAATCCAGCTGTAAGGAAAGGGTGGCTGTGCAGGTATAATCAAACGACTGTGGGGAGCACATGAGGCTTCATGAGTGGCGATTGTTCCGACAACATTCCTTCCCTCTCTGAATATGCTCTTTACTAGCAGTGACCCGTGACCCTGTCACGGCGCGAGAGGAACCCAGAATCGATAACCGCCTCACAGTTGCAGAGTCCGCAGATGGCAGAGACAACGCGAGGGCTACCAGAACCCGTTCCTCCTACAGGGCATAAGCAAGGAGAAATGGACGACTCGGAGTCAGGGCATTACAGGTGCCCCCGCCCTTTGTAGACACACAGTCACCTCCAGGTCACGCACCACTGTCCCTGAAAGAAGCAAGGCCGCCAGCTGAGTTAGCTGAGCACGTTCACAGCCCGCACTGTACGCAACCAGCCCGCACTCGCAACCCGGTCACAGCTACAACGGAAACGACTGGGATGAGTGGAAGGCGGATCAGAGCCCGAGAAGGAGGATAGCCAATCGGAAGGCGTCTTTATCTCGAGCTCCGGACCAATGAGAACGCCCGTTTGTCCTGTTAATAGCAGACGCCCGCACCCCTTATAATAGGGATATCCGCCACCTATATGCTTGGACGGTAGTCCTGGGATCAGGACCACTGCTGCAGCATGTTTATAGGTGAACGGTTAAAACCTGAGAGATTGGAATTTGGAGATGGGATAGAGTGCTGGAGACTAGACGAAGTGCGGTAC
Organism: Irpex sp. Y119-03; assembly: GCA_037042295.1. NCBI lineage: Eukaryota > Fungi > Basidiomycota > Agaricomycetes > Polyporales > Irpicaceae > Irpex > Irpex sp. Y119-03. The sequence goes on along the minus strand of JAXQKB010000106.1, from coordinate 198 downwards.
GATAATGACGAGGACTCACAGTGGTCAGTGTCGGTACCTGGCTTATAGACTTATTATCATTGACCACCTTCTGATTAGATCTCCTGGACCATGTACGGAGATCAAGTAGTACTACTCCAGGGCACCTGTCGTTCCCGCTGTGCCGTTCTAATTAGAGGGCATCAACGAGGTCTGTGCGCCTTCCGATCGGAAGGAGAT
>JAXQKB010000105.1:0-88511 GCA_037042295.1 Irpex sp. Y119-03 | reverse complement strand
TATGTAACATACCGATATCGAGTTATGAACATGATTGAGTTATATTTGTTTGCAGCGTAGAGGATGCGATAGGTTATGAGGAAGACGACCCGAGATAGGGTGATGGCGATGAGGAGGAGATGACGATGGCGACGACGGCGACGCCAACAGCACTGGTCTTGGCGAAGAGGCAGCTGTGGACTTGAGTTTGGTGCGACGACGACGGTGACAACGAAGGGAAGGAGGTCGGCCACTACCGCGACCGACGAAACTTCGTACGGCACAGCTGTAATGGAGCTTGGCGACCTTGAGGGTGGCGGTGACGACGACGACGAGTCCAACGGCGGACGAAACTTCGTCCGTAACGCTGGCAGTGAAGACAAGGTCGGCGCAAGTGGCAAGCACGACGATGACGGAGATGGCGACGACGGTGGAGATGGCGATGACGGTGAGAAATCCAACGACAGCGCAGATGGCGAGCACGACGATGGTGAGGTCGGCCACTACTGCGACCGACGAAACTTCGTACGGCACAGCTGTAGTGGTGGTTGCAGACCCCCGAGGTTGGCGATGACGACGGCAAAGGTGGCGACGACGATGGAGATGGCGATGATGGAGAGGAATCCAACAACGACGGAGGTGGCGAACACGACGGTGGAGGTGGCGACGACGGTGGAGGTGGCGAGCACGACGGTGGAGAGGTCGGCCACTACTGCGACCGACGAAACTTCGTGCGGCACTGCAGTCGTGGAGCTTGGCGACCTTGAGGGTGGCGGCGGCGGCGACGACGATGAGAAGACCACAGCGACCGACGAAACTTCGTCGGCACGCTGCGGTGGTGGTGGTGGTGAGTGAGAGTGTATAGTCGCCCGAGGACCGATCTGAGTGCTAGAGACGCCCAATCTCGGACTCTGCCGAAAGCGCCCACACATGGCTAGTTGGCCGTCGCTGCTTTCTTCACTACCACCACCACCGCCATCACTGTCCTTGCACCCAGCAGAAGTTTCTGCTGAGCAAGGTCCTATCCTTTCGCCTCCCATCTCCCGCCTCCTCGTGTCCAGTAGAAGTTTCTGCTGCGCGAGCTCGTCGCCACCGCCGCCGTCGACCACCCACAACCCCACCGTCGTCGTCGCTGCCGTCCTCATCGCCGTCGCCGTCACCGTCGTCGACCGTCGTCGCTGCCATCCTCCCCACCACCACCACCACCAGCTCGTACCCAGCAGAAGTTTCTGCTGCGCGAGCTCGTCGCCACCGCCGCCGTCGACCACCCTCAACCCCACCGTCGTCGTCGCCACCGTCGTCGTCGCCACCGTCGTCGCTGCCATCCTCCCCTCCACCACCACCAGCTCGTACCCAGCAGAAGTTTCTGCTGCGCGAGCTTGTCGCCATCGTCGTCGCCGTCGCCGTCGCCACCGTCGTCGCTGACATCCTCCTCCTCACCACCATCTGCTCGTGTCCGGTGGAAGCCTCCACTGCTCGAGCTGATCGTCGCCGTCGCCGTCGCCACCGACACTCAAACTCACTCACCGCCTTCGTAGTCGCCGTCTACGCGCGCGCGCTCTCTCTCCTGCCGGGACTAGTGGAAGCTCCTGCTTCTCGAACTGCCTCTATCGCTCGTAGCTGTCGTATTTGTCGAGCTCTACGCTGGTCAGTCTCCTGTCTCAATCATGTCCTACCTCTTATTCACCCTATTCTTTTCAGATTCCCGCCGCATTTCTCATCTTCTCCGTTCTCGTATATCTGTGCCAGTTCTGTTCCTCCAGGTGAGTTTTTTCCGATGTCCATATCTCGACAACATCACTGATCCATGCTCTCTCACCCTCGTCCAGTCATGCCTGAGCGCAAGGGTCCCAAGCATCGGTGTACCTGTCACGCTTGTCCTGCGGGTGGTCGAATCTTCTTCGGTGACGACTTCTACGACCACAGGCGTCGCCACAGGTCAGACAGTGCCGATGTAGATACTTTGGCATCGCAATTGTCGTCTCTTGTAGTAGATCCGTCCCTTGATGAATTTGAGAGCCACGTGTTTGCTACAACTATTGCGGGTCCGTCAACCACCCCTTCATACCATCCGACTCCATTAAATGCTCAGGACCTCGAGGAAGTGCTCGCTCCAGTTCTCTCACAAGCCCCTACCGGTACATCAACATCTTCTGCTCCTGACGCATCCCAAAATGCCACTGTTTCTCCTCGTACCCGCCACAGCGTGGATCGCCGCACTGAGGTGACATTCTTACACCTCGACAACATCGAAGAGCGGTTGGATGTGCTCGCGAACAATGTCTCTATAGCAGCTCCTCACTCTTTTGCCGCACTCCTCCAGGAGGTGTCCGATTTACGGGAAGCTACATTCGACGTCCGACGTCGCATTCCCGTCGTCGAACAAAGGAAACAGAAGATTGTCGCTGCGCTGAATGATCTCCAGCATCGCCTCGAGGGCTTAGAATTGCCCGCTGCATCATCCTCTCCTTTAGACTTCTCCTCTGGTCAGTTATCTTTATCAATCAATGTTCTTACTCTTTAGCTGACTCAACGTTAGATCATCATTTCCATCATCCGATTACATCCTATGCCCCTGCGGCACAAGTGGCTATGCTCGTTGCGGTCATCAGTACAGTGATCACAGGTGTCTCCCGTGTTGCCGGCGATTTCTTCATGCGCATGATGACACTCGCGCTGTACTCCATTTCACAGAATCCCGACGGTAGTATCGATCCGCATAGACAAAATGTCATCAGCCAACTCCCGTCTACTGTGTCATCTGCCTTGGCGAAGTTCCATCTCGATGGGCGAACCACTACCTTCGCAGTTTGCCCCAGTTGTCACTATACGTACGAACCATCCTATCTGCCTGGTTCTGACGTCGCAACGTATCCAGAACGTTGTACCAATCGCCCGCGGTCTAAGGCATGCCCGGAAGGTACATGCGACGATCTTCTTACCAAAGATGATTCTCCATCCACTCCCCTCAAGACATTCATCTATCATAGCTTCCACGACTATCTGACCTCACTGTTGGCTCGCGCCGATATTGAGGACCTTATGGATCAAGCTTGTGACGATTTTATGCGGTCCGTTCATGGCGAGAATCGGTTTATGTCAGACATCTTTGACGGCGCATTTCTACGGGAATTCTACTTCGATAAGCAAGGCAGCATTCTGTTCCTCGATCGCGGTGACGGCACGGAAGGGAGATATATATTTGCCTTCTTTGTTGATTTCTTTCCCCCGGAGGGTCGGCGAGGACATACTTCCACCAAGTCGTTGGGCATCATCGCTATGGCCTGCCTCAATCTTCCAATAAATATCAGATACCTGCCCGAAAACATTTACATTGCTGGCATCATCCCTGGTCCGAATCAGCCACATATGGAGGAGCTCAATCACTACCTTCGGCCGGTGGTCTCAGATCTACGAGACAGTTGGATTAGAGGGCTGCAGGTCAGCAGGACGGCGAGGTATGACGCGGGGCGGTTAACACGAAGTGCCATCGTCGTCTGCGTTTTTGATTTACCAGGGGGCCGAAAGACTACAGGAATGCCGGCGCCCGGTTCTCATTGGCTCTGTACGAAATGCAATCTCTATGGCAGGGCCGATCTTCGTCGTGTTGATTGCGAGCATTGGCAAGAAAGAAATGTTCACGATCTTCGTGCAGCAGCGGAAGCCTGGGACTCGGCGGAGACGTACCTTGACCGTAAGAAGCTCTTCGAAACCCATGGTGTTCGCTGGTCCGAGCTCTGGCGATTGCCGTATTTTGATCTCCCTCGTCAGGTCATCTCCGAGGTCATGCATGCACTTTTGGCTGGACTTGCTGAAGACGAAAGTCGACTTGCTCTCGGGATATCTACCACTCTCGCTCGTATGGCCGACATCGAACCTCCTGCGTTTACTTGGAACTTTACAGTCCCTGTTGCTGATAGCGGTCTGACACCCGGTGATATCAAACAGGTCAATAATATCCATGGTCTTCTCGTAACAGCCATCTCTCGCCCCATGCCTCAAACCGAAAGCATAGACAATCCTGATATTCTGTCGCGTGACATCGACTGGTTAAAGAAGCGACTTCAGAAATTTACAGTTCCTACCCTACGCATAGTGACAGATGAATTGGATGTCACACCTGTCCACCCAGGACGCATTTTGAAGGACGAGTATGTTGGTGCGCTTCTTACGTGGCGGCAACAGCGACCGTATCGTAGCAGCGAAACCCCGGATACGCAGCCTCGACAGGCTGTAAATTCGGATGTCATGGCTAGGATCAGGAGTGTTATTCACGAACTGGAGGCCCCATCATGGCTTGGATCGGTACCGCCTGACTTCGGTGCGTCATCAGCAGGAACATTAAAAGCTGATCAATGGCGTACGTTGTTCACTGTGCATTTGCCGATTGCTCTTATAAGCTTGTGGGGAGAAGGAACCTCCCATCCCTCGCTATACACCGCGACCCATCTGCGAAGTACCTTAGATCATTTCATGAAGTTGGTGAATTGTATTTTACTGGCGTTCTCGCGCAAGATGTCACCCAGGCGCGCCGCGGAATATCGTGCCAATATCAAGGAATATATCGCAGGTCTCCCCAATCTTCACCCGCAAGTATCGGCGCGCACCAACCACCATGTTGCATTCCATGTTTATGATTTCCTTCTTCTATTTGGTCCTGCGCACTCATGGTGGGCATTTCCGTATGAACGGCTTATCGGACGGCTGGAACGTATGCCCAGTAATCACATCATCGGTAAGCTGCCTACTTTACTTTGGAGTCCCGTTCGCCTTTATCTTAATGGACTGCGACATATCTAGGTGAGATGGAGGCAACACTGTTGCGTTCGTTTATAAGAGCATCCAGACTCCGACAGTGGATTGCTCGTCCCGACTGCCCCCCTGCTCTGGACGCTGTTCGTGTCATCTTCGAAAAAGCATTTGGCACTGGAACTCAGCCAGACAACTCAGATGGAGAGTCGGAGTCGGGGCAGCCGGTGAAAGCTCCCAGTGACCTACGACAGCTCACTGGTTGTAGCGAGCTTCAACTCCAAGCACGACATCGTCAGGATGGTGTCATTTTCGCTCGTGCGTCCACTCATATTGGTAACAGTCTCATTCGATTCTATCGTCGGGGCGATGCAACATGTCCACTCAACGGCAGTATCAAGTACATTTATCGGCGAGATCATCGGATTAGATTTGCTGTGATGTGTCAATTACCTTGCCCCGATAATGTGGTAGACCCGTTCATGGACTTTCCGGAGCTGCATGCGACGCTTCACTCTGCTGATGTGAGTGCAGATTTGGAAGAGGTAGAGCTCTCATGGGTTCTCGGGCACTGTGCACGGTGGCGACTGTCAACGACTTTAGCTGTTATGCTATTCTTATCGCGGGTGCGTTTGTTCACTTTGACGAGCTCCTTGCTACCGCTAACCAATTATTCTTTGCTCTTTCATCTAGAGTTGATATGCATTTTCCTACGCCCACAGATCGCCGTGTGAGTGGGTGCATCAGCAATATAGCAGGCGTATTGGGTTACAAGTTAGACTTTCGATCGTATTAGAATTAGACTTAGAACTTACAACGTCTTGGGTAATGGTATTAGGAAAGTGGATTTGGTAGTGTGGTCGTGGTTGTGAGAAGTGCATATGTCATCGTAAACGTGTCCGAGTCAAGTGGCAATAGTGTAGTAGTTGATGCGCACACAGCGCTCGCAAGTTCAAGTTTGTGGCCAGGTATTTTCCCACGCCAAAAGCGAATTCTTGCATTTGGATCTACTGTGCTCGTTTCAATATATCATAGTAATTAATGACCTATGTACTTGTCTTGACCTCTACATATTATTTTTACTGTCGTTCCGCGAGTGGTACTTGTGCAAACTGGTAGTTGAAGCCACCTTCCAGTAAGGGCGCCAAAATCTCGATGACAGAGAGTAAGTAGTGTGCATTCAGAAAGCTATCGTGTGACTATGATGATCAGCGTATTTATTTACATAGAAGCCACGGAACGAGTCAAGAGAATCGGAATATGTTAAGGTAGTGGGTAAGAAGTCATCACCGGCCATCCCAATCAAATGTGCTCCCCTGACCATAGTATCGAGATGTACTACCGACATCACCTTCGCACCGGTTCTTCGCTCGTACTCAGGCCTAACCCTCCACAGGCCAGTATCAGGACATGGTGCATCACCTATCGGAAGGAACCAGCTCACGAGAGCGCAAGGGTATGTAGTGTGATGCCACTTGAATGACATGAAGGCGTGCACCCGGACGACATATAATCCCCGGAACCCGGGGAGCGAATTATCCTTGGTGAGAAAGGCACAGTCTTGCCGACCAGTACCTCCATGCCACACTCCAACAGCCCGTATACGCTCTCGCCGCATTCCCTGGACTCCCGAGCAATCACTCGGCGCAAAGAATGTTGCAGTTGCAGATGGGTACAGGTACACCCTCGACGAGATGAACGGCAGCTCCTGAGCCGGAACAGTTGTTGAATCGACATCTGGATACAACTGCTCATGAAGAAAGCGACAGAGAAGTTCAGGAAGGTGAGGAACGTTGAGATAGGCTGCGATTCCATTAATATCTCTTGGCACATTGCGCACTAGTATAAAGACACATTAGTTATATCAGTACCGCAGATGATAGACGAGGCATACCTGGTGATTTTGCAAGAACAACCTCTGCTTCAAGATTCCCCTCTACCGCACCGTCTTCATCTGCGTCTGGATCCTCCCCTGGTGTCGTATCCTCGGATCGAGGCTGCATAGGAGGAGCATGAGACGGATTTGGGCCTGGAACAGCGGGAGTATTAAGCATCCCGCGAGTGTCAAAGTCAATGCGTGCAGCCATGAGCTTGTCGATGCGGGAGTTCGTTTTCAGCATCTGTCCCAACGCTCTGTACCTGCTGGAACGGCGCCACGGCTGCTTCACAGCTTTGATGTGCTTTGATTCTGTGATAGACGAGCAGAGGCCATTTGGGGCGCCGAACTGTTGGATCACGTACTTGTAGTGCTTGAGGGAGTGCTGCCGGGGAAGAGAGAATCCGTCCGTGCGAACACCGACTTTTTCGAAGATGACTCGCTCGCTATGGTACCTTTCCAGCGCCTCACTGATTGCAGTAAGTGTATCTTCGTCGATAATGTTTCGCCGCACGAGATAGCAAAACTCTAGAAACGCCGCAAATGCACGGACCATCTGCTCTGGCACATGACCGGCTATAGCGGGCAGCCAAACCTATACGAGCATATCAGACTTGGTATTGTGTACAAGTCCTTGATTATATGCACAAGATAACAGCTGAACGCACCTTCATTAGGGCTTTCGAGTCATCGCCTGTCCACTGCTTGAAGCCTCGTCCTTGTGGGAAGCGTCGAAGGCCAGGAAATTGAGGCACTGCGGCGATTCTATTCGGACATAGCACATGAGTAAGTGTTTTGAGTCACCTCGAATTGTTCAAGAGAACTCGAAGGGTAATGTTGAACGTACCTTCTGTCTATGTCTGCCATAATGACAGCTGCTCCAGCTTTTCCGTGCACGCGGATCAAGTATTCCTCGACCCATGTGACGAGGTGGTCCTTAAAGGTACCTTTGATAACTTGATGCAGAATGTCCGGTGCGAGGAGAGCATGAATATCGGCTCGTGGGAAGCCAACAGTGAATGGCTGTCAATGTCAGGTGAGTGACCACTGACCAATGACCAAAATTCGAGAGAGATAAATCAAAGTACTTACAACGATGTCACTAACGATGCCATATTGATCCCAGAGGGTTTTGGCATCGAGAGCGTCAAGTAATGCACGGGTATGCGCATGCGACCGTCGTCCGTGGCCTTCTCCGTCGAGGTCATTGGGCGGTGCAGTACATCTAGTTTGGAATAGCAATGAGCAGATGATTCTCGTCGGTATCGATCTGCATGCGCACCTGGGGCACCATCCCTGCACCACTCCGGAAAGCAGTACTTGTTCCGGATAGTCAGCGATGTAAGGGCCAAGGCTCCATATAATCCGGCGGAATTGATCATCTGCACATCTTACAACCTCTGGGGTTTCCATCCCCGCACGCAGAGGCTGCAGAATGTAATGCAGGGTTGTATGGAATAACTGTCGCCGGAATTTACGAAAATGGGGATCATTTTCGTACTGCCTATCCGCTTGAGTTGATAGTATTGAATATGAGTCCACTGCATGCTTTGTATTGCCACGAAAAACTTACTTTTGGGGATGGCGAGAAAGGCAAGCAACGATACCGCATCACGATGAGCTCGCCGTGCTGTGTTCGACACCATACCATTCGAAATGTACGCAGGGTAGTACTCGTTTTGGCCAGTAGCTACAGATACTGTGGTTTTGTCGCTGCCTAAGATCACAGGACATAGTGAAGCACCGTGGGTCTTTGGGTCAAGAGCAATCTTGTCCTGCACGAAAATAAGTATCCAACATAATGTACTGTAAGATATCGATATCCTGCACTCACCGCCTCCTCCCATGCCCAATTTCCTGACATGAAGTCTTGGTATTCACGCTTGAGCCCGCGCCGATAAACTCGCTTCGGAGTCCAGTCCATTTCGTTGGCAAAACTCTTATTGCCGATCTGTTGGATCAAGAGCCGTCGTGGACATCGGTACCACACAGTGTACTCGTCCTCCATCCACGGCGGTACGTCCTGTGCTGGCTTTGGACCTGAGTACGAGATGGTGAATGACTGCCATGGGACCTCGCCAACACTGATGGCGTCGATGGCGTTGTGAAGGTCCCGGTGATTCGCAAACGGAGGGGGCTTCTCGTCACCGTAATACGCTGCAAGCAAATCCATCAATCTATCGAGTTTCTTCCCTGACAGCTGTGCCTCTCGATAGAGGAAATCAGCGAGCTCAAACTCGGTTCGATCCCTGAATGGTTCGTAGCTGTTGACCGCGATAGGTGGTGGACGAGGTGCATGCGGCTCCAAAAACGTTCCGCCAGCGTCGCACGGAGTACCTGTGATGCAAATGTGTAGGATTAGCATACGACCAGATCTGGTGATCAAGTAGTAAAACTGACCGTCAAGGTAAGGATGCTTAAGAACTCGAAGAGTAGGAGTGGGATTTGGGTGGGAAGTTGGTGCAGTATCCTCGGAGTCGCTGGTGACCGTGGGTGCGGTGACAACATTGTTGAATATTGCTTCGTTCAGGGGAGAGGGGGGACGTGGAGGCGGAAAAGAAAAGGAATTCGTAGGCTCAGCAGAAGGCCGTGCAGGGGATTCTATGTGGTACAGCTCATGCTCTGTAGATGAGCAGTGACCGATAGTGGTGTCATTGTCGATATTTGTGGGCGGAGTGCCCGAGGTCGAGCTTGGGTGTGAAAGACTACCGTTGAGGGACGGAGGAGAATAGGTAGTGAACTTGAGATGAGAATTGGAATGTCGCTTGAGGCCTGAATACGTCGAGAACATGTCCGTGCATCCTGGAAATTCGCAGCGAATGGTGCGCGCACGGTAAGTGAATTTACGACGCTGAGCAGGCATTGTGCAAGGTGATAGTAATTGCTTAAGTTGTAGGAGCGTAGGGTTAGGGTCTAGGGAGGTGGACCACATCCGCGACCACCAGTCTGGCGGAAATATTCGGGATCCGTGAAAGGCAAAGGCTTGCGTCAGCTCTTCAGCTCATCCAAGCTTATTCTCCCCGTACCAAGTTCACGCACCTTATTCTTGCCCCTTCTAGAGCTATCCCATCCTTGCCATAGAATGACCCCCGCGCCGCCAGATTCTGGGACCGGTGAAGAGCATAGTAGAGAGAGTGGAGCTAGCAGTCGTGGGCGCGGACGCGGACGCGGAGGTGGACGCGGAGGTGGACGCGGAGGTGGACGCGGACGCAGCAGTGGCATTGCATGTTACAGTGCGCCAAATAAAGTGTCGCTCCCTCCACCGATTGGTACTCGATCCACAAACAAAACAGCACATCCTGGCTCAATAGCCGCACCAGCACCTCGACGATCCTCCCAAGCTGTCCAAGCCGAACGTGCCCAAAAGCAGCTTCAACAAGCTGAGGAAGAAGCTCGTAAGGCGGCCGCTATCGCACGTGTTGCCGCTCTCGAAGATCAAATGGCAGCGGAAGATCTTGCGCGAGAGAGTCAACCGCACCTCCCTCTTGCCCGGCCAGAGATATCGAGACGTTCTGCTCGCAAACCGCCTGTAGTAGGAAACTCTCAGGCCCTTGAAGGTAACACTAATTATTTATTTAAGTTAAACACGACTCACCCACTGAGCTCCCGCAGATCCATCCCTTGGTGTTACGACGAGCGACAATCCAGATGAGCGCGAAGAGAATCTATCTGAAGTACAAGATATCGACGAGTATGACTACGATGATGATGCAGACGCAGACTTCGTTGTGGATGCCGAGGACGAACCTGAAAGCGAGGATGAACTAGAACCACCAGTGGCCCGGGTAGATAGGCAGCAGGCTCATCCTACGCGTCTTGTGAAGAAGACTGCTAAACCCGGTCGTGAGCAAGTGATGTTTGCGAGGATGGATTTGGGAAAGAGAAAGAGTAATACAGACCAACAGGAAACGTGAGTAATTGTGCCAAGTTTGGGTACTTGTCTTCTCCTCATGGCACCTTTCTTGATCGACTTAGTGCCTCGCGGAAACGGCCACGCCAGCAAGTTCCCACCCTGTCTAACGCAGCATCAGCTTATACCGGTCTCAATCGTTCCTGGAACTCACCGGAGAGCTTATTACCGCGTTTGGCATCCCAGAACCTGAATCAAGGTACGTTACCTCAGTCCACCCAGTACCGATTGAGGCTGGCATTGACTGAAAGATAATCGGTACTTACCTATGAGGAGATGCTATAGATCAGGATGGCAGCGACTTGGTATCACCGTACGACAACCAGCATGTTCTGGATGGCAGTGAGCACGCTTCCACCGAAGTATCTGTCAGATTTGGCAGCTTCGCAGATGAAATGGATAGCAGTCCATCGGACTCAGCGCGGACCACGGGCCAGATCAACACCGTAGAACTAGCTCATACATCACAACTTACACCGCAGTCACTCAGTTGGAACTCACCGCATCTCATTACGACTTCGGCTCCCAGCACTATGGCGACACCAGAGTCGGCTCGGAGGACACCAACGGGTAGACCACCGGCCCAACCTCCGATGCCAGAACTCACGGTTACGACGTCCAATGCATCTAGAACTTCAAATATGCCGCTATTAGCAAATCGCAATCAAGTATCGCGTGTGGCATCCGGAGGAACATCGTCCACCAATACCAAGGTAGCCTAGGGAACAGAACCGTGGTACGCCTTCAACAATATGCTTACCTCGCACTCGTACTATCATTTTCAGGCTCCTACCCCTCCTAATGCGAGTCAGCGACGACCCCAAGCTAGGCCAGGCGCACCAAGAATAAACCTCAACGCACTTACTGGTACAAGCACCGCTATACACAATGCTACCAGAGACGTGCCCGCCAGCGTCGCGGAAAACATCAAGATCACGCCGCAGATCAACGTCGCTCTGAAAAGTAGCCGTGACGGTTCATCGAAGCAATCAGGACATCGTGAGAAACGTAAGTTCACTACGGATGACTTACCAGCTGCAGTGCGCCCGGATTTTCGAAGGAACGGCACTGTAATCATCAACGCAATGCGTATCGCATCTACGCTGCTCAAGCCGTTCGAAAACCCAAGTGCTGAACAGCTTCAACAAGCTGTTGATGCTGTCTTTCCTGACAGCGGTATCCGTCTTGCGAAAGGCGAGATGTACTATGAAAATGTAAGTAGTCGTACTCGGTTGCTGAATACCATGAGCTGCTGATATATTCTGGGACGATCTCAGATCCTTAACAGACTCCGCGAGTGGCGAAACGAAATCGGAGCGAATGGATTAGCAGCGGCCGACATCTACGTTAGCAAGGCGTTAGACACTATCCGTGAAGATCTCGGTAGCTCGGAAGATGAAGAGTCTGAGGCAACTGTGAAGCGCGAGCTGGCAGAGCATATTGCGGTCTACTTGGGCAAGGTCAACGACAGAGACCGGTGGTTCTGGTGGAGGGAGCGGGATGAGAACTCGGGGAAAAAGCGAGTGCGTACCGTTCTGCTTTCTGGAACAATAGTCTGCGTTGTTGACTCTAGTATACACTGCAGGGGATCTTCAAGTCGTTTACCATCCTGTACACGTTTGGTGCCCATCTTGAGGCTTGCCACATTCATCTAGGGCCGAATCTTGCTGACCATTGTAGGACTCCTCCCATTGGCGCCATGATACTGTCGGTTCTCGCTGTAAGTAACACATTTACTATCACATGCTTGATCTGGTCTGATGTTTGATACTTAGGTCGAGCGGGGTTTGTCTATGTATCGGGAAGGCGAGAAGATTGTGCCTTCCGGCATGGCTGGATGGTTTTCGGTCGAGAACTGGGACGACGGGAAGCAAGTTGGCGAAGACGGCAAGATGATAGAGATAATCCGTGTCCGTCGTCTTCAAGAGTGCCTCAAGACTTTCACGGACGAAGAGTGGCTTAGGATCATGCAGGAAGCGCTTGAACTTCGTGGCAAGATGAAGAGTGACGCACAACCGAAGCGCAAGAGAAAGCAGCGCGCTGCTACACCTGAGGTCTCGCTGGCAGAAATCGACGCCGACGACGGCTTCGACTATCACAACCTTCGCTCGGACCCGATTGAGCCAGTGGAGGATGAGCACTAGTTTTATCTCGATCACGGTATGTCTTTCTTAATCTCTAGTCGTATTTACTTATGCTCATGCATATAACTTTGGTGCTAGGAGTGCGCAACCAATCATCCGAGTGCATTGGATGGATGGCGGCGGCACTGGCAAAGCGCTGCACGTAGTAGTAGTCAAGTACTAGTAGCTCTAAGTAGTAAACTCATAGAACAATTCGCAACGCAATGACACCCGTAATACAGTCTGAAATACACAATAATATTAGCTTGCACATATCTTTCAAAATGGCTTGAAGTTCGCCTTGCTCGTCTTACGCGTCTTACGCATCTTGACCCAAGGAGTGACATGTGTTGGGCCAAGCCGACGCGTCTTACGATCTTGGGCGTCTTGGGCGTCTTGAGCATCTTAACCCAAGACGTCCAAGACGGCTGGCATTTTGCTGATGTGTTGAGTGGGCATTGAGTGGGCGTTGAGTGGGCATACGACGGGCATTGTATATTAGCTACGTAAACTGTTCAAATTTTTGTGTTATAAATATACACGAGAAAATATGACCTATTTGTTAACTGAAAGTGGTTCACAATACACGAAGTTTTACGAGTGTCCTTCATGGCGAGAAAAGAAGAACTTCTTCGGTTACGAATACATGATGTTCTTGTTTGAAACAATCACGGTAACAATAGATGAAAGGTTTGTGTTGTGAATATATTAGCAAAAAATTGAAGTTTGGCCATAACAATAGTGATCATAAATACATGAAATATTAATGTCTAGCAAAGATGAAGGTTTATTAATACATATTGTTGAAAGGATCGTACAACTTTTCAGGGAGCAAAAAGATCGCAAGCGCGGAAGTGAATTCTACGCTCACCGCGCCAATATCACACAGCGACTGATAGAGGAAAAGGGCTTCAACGCCATTGCAGTCGAAGCAGACTGGCCGGACACGTTTCGACTCAATAGGTTGTTTCAGGTGATATATGTGCTGATGAAATAAACTGAGAAGGTCTTACAGATATATTCACGGCGAAAGTTCCATCAGAGATGCACGCTCAGCTCTGGATGACTTCGAACGGCAAGCACTATTGTCATTTCGACGATCACTAGTGTGACCTACATTAATCTTCCAGATTTCCCAAATGGATGTGGAAGAACGAGATCATGCCACCCTTTCTAGCTCATCTGAAAAACTACAATGAAACAGTAATGAAGCTTACAGGAGACCCATCCAGAAAGGTCTCCTTGTTTGGGCTTGACCTGTGCTCGCTCCATCGTTCCGCAGACGAGGTTCTGCGCTACCTTGACAGAGTAGACCCTCAGGGTGCGAAGTCTGCTCGAAAAAGGTTTGTCACAGCATTCCGAGCACCGTGTGACCCTAGTCACGGGAAGACCGCAGATACAATTGCTTTGAGAGATTCGGAGAAGACACAACTCGCTACGCGTATGAGGCGCAGTTCGGATTGTCAAAGGTTCGTGTCCTTTTCGCCTTTCTGGACAGTAACTCCGAGTTGTAATGGACCATCTAGGACTGTCATAAAGAGGTTATCCAGAACCTGCATAAGTTACTACGCAATCATCAGCGGTATATCGCAGAACAGTACTCCAAGGTATGAGCATCCTTCTCAGGAGCAATTCATGGCGGAAATGAACGCTCTTGTGGTTCGTGATGCGGAAGAGTATTATAGGACGATGATGGCCGAAGACACCAAAAGTTGGAACCTGAGGTGTGTGGGCTATTTACGTCAAGACCAATCGAAGTCATCGATGTTGAGTTGTACAGGGATGATCACTTCGCTCGTGTGCTTGTAGAGATTGCGCATCACTTGGGAAGTACAAGTGAGTCGGGTAGTAAATGCGCCGATGCGAAGATTGTCGTCTGGGCACACAATTCCCATATCGGTGACGCACGGGCTACGGACATGGGGCAAAAAGAGAGGCAAGTATCAGCGTGACCAGAAGGGCCTTCAAGATTGAGGCGTGCTGATTCATGGGGCTGTGAAAGGCGAGGTAAATGTTGGCCAGAGATGCAGAGAGCTCTTTGGTCACGACAATGTCTTCAACATAGGGTTCCTCTCCGCTGCCGGCACAGGTGAGTGCTTTACTGTACTGCTCACGATCAAGCAGTTCACTATGTTGATGACTATGCCACCTGTAGTCACAGCAGCCTACGAATGGGACGACCCGTCGCAGCTTATGTCCTTGAATAAGCCCCTCAGCGGGTCCATTGAGGACGTGCTCTCCAACTCTGCAGATGGTGATGCACTCGTCGTAGTCAAACGTATCACGGATTCCGAAAACGGCTATCCGAGAAAGTATGAGGTTTCCAGAGAACTTACTGAGTAAGCCAAGTGGTCTATGCACATCAAATTTGATGTTTGGATGGGCACGCTGACGACGGCCGACCAATAGTTTTCTCAACACAACCCGATACCAACGCTTCATCGGGGTCATCTATAGACAACGCACCGAGATTCCTTCCCATTACTCTCGCTGTAAGGCGGCTGACCAGTATGATGCTATAGCTATCATCCAAAATTCCCAAGGCATACAACCCCTTGAACTGGAAGACTCCTGGGAAGGAGGACACCGAGGGGATCTCGACTTGACGTTCCCCTTTGGATACTAGTAGCAACGACCACAATGTGGCAAAACTAAGCTTGTCAAGTATGAACCTGCTGGTCTTAGTAAACGTAGCACAGTATGACATCGTTTTATGAATCGAGCATTTCCTCGTCTCTTTCTACAATAGTATTAAAAGATTCATGTACGCAAAACTACGGGAGGACGAATAATTGACTAATGGCTATAGAACAGAAGGTGGAGGTATCCTCAAAAGAACAACGACAGTGGTAAGGTGGGACAGTCACCTGAGAGGCGGAGAATGGGAATAATATACAATCTTGCAGGAATAAAAATGTCACGGGGTAAATGTCGAAGGGTATGCAACAATTGTTTAAATGATCAACAGCGAACGAATTCATCCAAGGGTTGTGGAACAACAGGAATAATGTGAAAAGGGATATAATGTACGAAAGCCATGGTATATAATCCAACACGACTTTAAAACCATCGAAAGAACGAAGAATAAAGATTCGACGCAAAAAGAATCAATCTAGTCTATGGTAAGTGCACAATTAGTACGGTATGAGAGATGGGAGCATGAAAACGTACCAGGATGCCAGCACTCGCTGATATACTCCAATACCTCTACCACTACACCGCTCTTGAACATGAGGGCATGATCCGCGCCTTTTATCACTTTGACCTGACACCGATCCCGACCCATCGTGTTCTCCATCCACCGAACAGCATTCTCCGCTATTCTCTCGTCTCTATCGCCATACCAAACGCGAACCGTATGGGGATAATTCGCGTATGAGAAGCCCCATGGTTGGCGGTCGTGATTGAGAATTTGCACAAGATCGCTGTGTGTGCCCCTCGAAGACTCGGCGTGAGAGGCGGCAATGAGTGCGTTACCAAGAGCTGCTTGGTATGAGTTACCGGGAGTAGTAGGTGTTTCAGGCAACAACGACGAAGGAGCTGGTGATAATGGTGTCGGAGACGTGGGAAAAGGCGTACTGGGAAGAGGGGGAAGTGAAGGCACAGGCGGTACTGAAACTCTCGGGCGAGACATGTTTGCTCCGAACGACACGGAACGACGTCCAGACGTACGCGGAAAGCTGACTGGAGAGTCACTAGTTAAGTCCAAAGAAGACAACGCTTCGGACTTCACCGATCTTGTCGAAGGGCCTATGGTAGAGCTCTTGACTTTACCAGAGGATGGCCATCCAAGCTCGTCAAGACCCAGACCCGTGTCAGATGTTTCGGTCTGAGGTAGAAAGGGCATAGCTGATGGAGGAGCAGAGCCTTTCTTGCCGCCAGGGGCCGTAGAAGGACGGCTCTTCAACGAACCCATTGACCTCAATCCCTTGAGTCGCTTCCCAGACAAGCTCTGGGAACGTTCCGGTGGCACAGGTTGAGACTGAGACTGGGGTTGATTCGCGCCGCTCTTGAACCTACCCAGAATTCCTCTCGAAGGTTTTCTGGTGGGATTACGAGAACCTTTACTCTCACTGAACGTGCGGCTCCTCTGGGAGTTTGTACTTCGCCGACCAAGGGTGCTTCGGCTTTCAAATCGTCCATCGAAGTCTCGAAGGTCATCATAGTCACTGAACCCGCCAGACCCGCTGCTACGACCTTCGTGATCGTCCGTCGTGGGCGACATAGGCGCATCACTCGCACCGCTCCTTGGACTAAGAAGAAGTGGTGACTGATGCGACTGGGGAGCATGTGCCGTTTTCACGTCAAAGCCTATACCCTGATAGGCAATAGTTGGAGGTTTCCCTAACATCCACGCTTGCATCTTCCATTCCGCCGCCTGTGCGGTTTTGAGGATACCATTGGGGACGTACTTCAACCACTTGTACCCTGCTAATAGAAAAATGGATATATCAGGAAGAATGAAGGCCAAGATTATGGGCAGAACTTACTGTTCTCCCCTCCTCCGACCCAAGGTGCAAGGAGACAGAGATCACCACGGATACGTTCAGGGAAGCGACTGGCAAAGGCAAGAGCATATGGGGCGCCGGCTGAGTGTGCCATGACACTGCATTGATCAATATGCAAGATATCGAGCACCTCCTCAACTACCGTAGCCCACTCTGGTATTCCTCGAGCGGCCTTAGACCGAGGAGCGTCTGTCTTACCAAGACCCCATCTACACAATAGGCCAGATCAGAGAAAGTTTAACGGCAAGCAGTGATTCACACAAACCGATCAATGGTGATCAACCTAATACCAAGCAGCTCTGCCATCTCGTCATAGAGACCCATGATGTGTCGAACACATCCGAGACCCAGAAAGACCAGCAGCGGTGTACCGTCAGCACAACCAAGATCCGAGAAGCTGACGCTCAACGGATTCTCTCGCGAGGCATGTGGTGAACGAGTGAGCCTGAGTATGGATGTTAAACGACTTGAACGAAGATATTGGGCAATCGACTGTGATGTGGAGTCGATGGGAGTTTTCGTTAGTTGAGATATGTCCATCGGTGGAAGGGGTGCTTGGTCTGATACAGTGGAAGAGTCGAACAAGGAGGAATTGCGACGACCATCTAACAATGGACTTCGTGGAAGCTCAGCGCCAGATGCGCGCGATCGAGGGCCAACAGCAGGAATACGTGGTTGAACAACTTCAGCCGGGGAGGTTACGTCGGATGTGGCCTGGTTCTGCATACACTGTCGGATTTCTTCAGCAATAGTGTCAACAGACGAGCGTGAGATGAGGTCCGCATCGGAACTAAGTGAGAGAGGTGGAGGTTGGCAAGGAGGCTCCTCATGTCGGGCAGAGTGCGTCTGACTGACCCAGGACGTACGACGAGAGAGGGTAGCCCTAGCGACCTGAGGTGCGTGCGTCTTTATAATTTCATCAATGCTTGGCGCAGTCGACGGCCGAGATAGAGGAGGCGAAACAAAGCGTGGGGAATGTACACGGTCGCTGACGGAGTCTGTGAAGGAATTATCTCCTGTGGAGGCCAGTGAAGTCCTGCTGGAGGATGTGGAAACGGTAGGCATATCAAACGTGGGATAGCGAGTAACAGTGATGTTGGATGGAGTGCGGCTAGACTGCGGTCGGTGAGCTTTGTCCCTATCCCTTCCAGAATGCTTCGAGGATCGCCTTCTACTGTTGTCATCGGACTCAGAGTCGCTGTTCTCCTTGCCCTTTCTCGGCAGTCCTAGCGTGACGCCCGGAGGAGGCTTTGGCAGAGGTGGATGATAGAGCGGATGGTGACCGACCTTCTTGAAGTGTCCGCGGCTACTTAGGGAGCTTGAGTCAAAATGGTCGTCCTCACTCGAACCATTCATTCCATCCACCAGCGCATCCATAGTCTCCACCCCAGCAATCGGCGCCGCCACGACAACTGGCATGGAGAACAACCTTTGATTAAATATATCGTCAATAGGTGTCTGAGGGAGGGGGTCAAACTGGCTCAGTGTCGATGAACCAGAGTCGCGATAGGGATATTTCAGTGGTCTGCTTAGGAACGCCTGCTGTTCCCATGGCTGTTTCTTGGAAAGCCCACTTATAGCGCGGTGACGGTATTCGTGCAGGGACTCGACGTCGTCGGTAGCCGGCCATGGTATACTCTCTCCAGGACTGTCGGGAAAGTCAAAGGTTTCTACTGGAGGCGATCGCGGCTGTCGACTTTTCTCCCTTGCTTTGCCGCCCTGGTTCTTCGCCTCCCTCGAAGAACCTGCGCTCTTAGACCCCGAGCGTGAGCGATGGGCATTCAATTCCATGGGGCGAGATATGACAGGCCGCGAATTGACTTCCTGGTCCATCGCGAAGGATGAAGGGGGTGTGCTGGAACCTGCGCGTCCAAACGAAGAGGCATTCTCTGATGGGGTAGGCGAGACCAGAGAGTCTAGGGATTTCTTCTCCTTTCTCAGCGAGAGAAACGACGACTTTTTGGAAGGTTTTCTATTGAACGTGGAACCGCCAGAGACCGGGGAGCTTAGAGGAGGAGAGCGAGTAGCCGTAGCCATGGACGATTCGCTGAATTGAGTCTTGAGTTTGGTAGGACTAGTAACTAGAACGAAGGAGCGGGAGTGCTTGCGAAAACGAGTGACGTTCAGAAGGACAGATGCCTCCTGGCCAGTGTCTAGAGACACGGCGCCGTCGGGTCTTGTGGCTGTAGGTCGTCGACCGCCCAGTGGTCGTCGTCGCCGCCGTCGACGTTGGTGATGCTGGAGGCGTGCGACTAGCGTACATGCCCAATATGGAAAAGACGCGCAGGCCGGGAAAGAGATCACCACGGAACCCCCTCCGGTGCCATGCCGATAATTAGCCCCGACGCGAACTTCGAGCATAGCCTAGCAGATACGGGACACGCTATAATTTCATTGAAGCAGGTAAATAGACATTGTACAAGGTATACTACTATACAGAACGAAGAAGATTATCCGACCATGTTTATGTGGAACTATTTGCTGTAAATATGAATGAGATGCAACTCGAAGATGCGAGGACAATGAAAGAGCACAACGATTAATTTTACATGTCACAGCGATTTGCAAAGCAGCACAACTTTAGACTCCTGAATGCGATGCACGAGGTCTGGATTAAATGAGCAAATCACATACGGGTGCAAATACAGCAACGTACCAATCATCACAAGTAGATCATTATGCGCTACAACACAAGTCGATACTCCGAGTAGCGCACGACGATAGTAATTGCTCCCGCACTTCATCGCTCCATCGAAGGAAACCCGAGGCGGGCTCGTAGCACCCTGCTGCAGTCTTGAGCACCTTCAGAGATGGAAGAGCCCCAGAACTGATGAATCGTATCCAGTCCTGAGCATGAAGTCGGACACTCCGCCCGAGGACCGAGAGACATTCGAGGTTGGAACAGGACTGGCCCAAGAAAGATAGAGTTTGAGGATTGATATTTACATCGAAGAGCTTCAGCTTTCGCAGACGTCCGATAGGCATGTTCTCTTCGAAAAGATCTCCGTGCGCACCGGCACACGAAGCCTCGTAGCGAAGAGTCTCGAGGTTTTCGCAACACTCGAGCAAGTCGCGCACTAATTCGTCCGACGTCTGTCGATCTCGAGTTGTGACTCCGAGGTATCGGACAGACTCCCAGGACTCGTTGCATAAATCCTGGATTGAGCCGAAAGCGAGAGTAACGTTGTTGAGGATGAGTGTATTGATGCGAAGGACGTAGGGCATGGTTGGTTCAGCTAGGGCGAGCTGCAGATTTGTGAACCTAAGTGTGCGCAGTTTGGAGAAGCGAAAGGCAATAGAGTCGTTCCATTCCAAGGAGGCAGGTTGTTTGCTGTCCAGGCTCTCGTCATCCATATGAAGATGGCCACCATCGATATGAAGGGAGGTGATAGAATGTGTGTTAGACATCATGTGTAAGAAGCGCTCCGCCTGTACAGCGAGTTCTCCTCCAATAGTGATGCTCTCCAAACGATCGAGATTCAGTATGAACCTAAGACCTGCCATATCCTGCTCTGACAGAGCAGCGTGCTCGTGCACCAGCACAGGTCGCAGATCTACCCCATGCACCAATGCTCGTATGTTCTGATTCTGGGACAGGGTCCTGGCGAATAGAGTGCACGCGTGGAAGCTTCGCAGCTCCGGATAGGCATATAGACGTCGCCTGATTGGTCCTAACCAGCTTGTAGACACCAAGGCCAGGCGTTGGAAATCTCGAGGCCACCAGTGACCGTCACTTTCAAGAATGACAGGTATGAGGTCGTCGACAATCCGCACACGGCTGCTGGCCGCTGCGACTGCGGACATGGCAGTAAGTGAGTGGGCGACGAGTTGGACAAGATTGGGGAAAGAAGCTGACCTGCTGGCATTATATGAGCGGCGTATACGAAATTGCTAGTGTCAGCGAGCCGTTCTTCAATTGAGTGGAGACAGTGGTCCGGTTTCACGACTGGAGACGTGCAACGTGCCTGCTGATATTCAGGGCGTCGTTGATACCTACAATATCCGACGTGTCAGAATAGGTACGCTGATTCCCGCCACGACGTCTTACTATACAGGGCTAGACGATGTCGCCAGCAACTTGGTCGCCGAGTTTGCACCCCTGCGAACGTGCAGAGGGGAGTGGAACGCGTCGGTCATGGAGAGCACACTGTGCGAGACTCAGTGCGAGTTGAGCCTTGTGACTGCTCGTGTGAAGTTCCTTGATAGCATTCCCCACACTCCACGAGAAATTTAGCGCCCGAAACGATGTTGACTTGTAATGGTCACTCTGATTCGAATGCTACTTATCCGTATTATCATCGCATAAATGCTCGCTGCATCGTCTAGACTACTCAGTACTCAGTCTCAGTCTTTGAAATTCACTCGTGCCAGGGATGTGGCTTTCAACCAACATCTCTCGCCCCTCAGGCTTCTCCCCCGTGGAACGATCACATTATCCTGGTTCTTCTAAACAGCTCACACAGGTACACGGAAGTACGTGTACTTTAAGGGGTGAGTAAACCAATTACCAATACATTGCAAAACCGAGGCTTCTCAGTGTTGCTGTATAGGATCTCACGAAATGTTCAGTTGTTGCTGCATTTTGCTGGGAAATTAGCCCCCACTGCAGCGTAGTCCATGCCTGGACCCGGGGGTATCACTGTTACTTTGCTTGGGCTTATGGGTCGACGTGTCTGTGTACCAAGCGGCATGACGGCTTGTTATATTGATGCATTACCTCCTACTGTCATTAGTAATCCGACTTGCGGTGATTTTTTGTCGATATTGGCGTTCTGCAGCGCCGGGTACCGGAATAGACATAATTCTTGGGATCTAGGCAAGTGTCTACCTTTCACTTCTTTTGGTACACCATCTCTTCCCTGCAGGCACTAACAGCTATGTCGCTGGGAATA
This sequence comes from Irpex sp. Y119-03, assembly GCA_037042295.1. Classification (NCBI taxonomy): domain Eukaryota; kingdom Fungi; phylum Basidiomycota; class Agaricomycetes; order Polyporales; family Irpicaceae; genus Irpex; species Irpex sp. Y119-03. Next base: position 66,474 of record JAXQKB010000105.1, on the reverse strand, counting down.
CAGTTCGAACGTTCCGTACGATAAGCTTTCGCGCTAACGAGACGCAATCCCACTGTACGTATCTTATCTCCTTTCGGCATGCGGCTCTCGAACTTCCATAGGCTGGAATTTGTTCGAACCTATCGGTGTATGGAAACTCCTCGTTGCTCGAAGAAGACAGGAGCTTGGGGCACGGTGTATAAATGCCCCGCGTTTTGTCCCACAGACGATCTGCGCTAGTTTGCTTCGTCTTCCTCGATGCCACCTATGAACGAAGATGAAGAGAAGCACTCCAAGGCGATTCAATACAGACAAACAGGGATACAACACACCAAGTCGCGTGATGATATAGATGATTTGGATGTCTTTGGAGACGAGAGGGATCACGACATAGAGTACAAAACTCTCAGTTGGCAAGTAAGTTCGCGCGTGTAGGTTCGATGCATTTCTTAGTAAGGTTCTGACATATGAACATTTTAGTCTGTGAGCATGTTGATGATTGCGGAAATCGTGAGCAATGGAACTCTGTCTTTGCCGAACTCGATGGCCGTAGTAGGTCGGTATTTTGGCAACTCGAGTTGCACGACGGTCTGTACCCACGACATACTTGAATTATAGGCATCGTCCCGGCATTGATCATCACAATATTCTTGGGGATATTTGCACTTTATACGGCGAAGCTACTTATCGACTTCAAACTGCGGCATCCCGAGGTCCACAGCATGGGTACGCTAGAATTTGCCAGAAAGATGTTTTTCGTCTTGGCTAATGTGTGCCCTTAGGTGACGCAGGGTACATCCTCTTCGGGCCTATCGGAAGAGATGTACTCGCTCTTGGGACAGTCATCTTTGCTACATTTGCTGCAGTAAGCAGTTCAAGAATCATCACCCGCAATCTGCCTTTTCTGATAAAATTCCAGGGCTCGGAATTACTTTCCGGCCAACAAGCCTTGTCTGTTCTTTCTGACAACGGGTTATGCGCCGTCTATTTACTCTTAATATTCGCATTCGCCACTCTCCTTGTCGCTTTGCCGAGAACTCTGAATCAGCTGGGTTGGCTCGGCATTCTCAGTGTCATACTCATCGGAATTTGTGGTGTGGTCGCTATGATTGGAGCAGGAACCCACCCTTTTTCAGGCAGAATCGTAAAGGCTGCATTACCGGGTAACTTCTCACAAGCGTTCCTCGCAGTCACAAGTCCGGTACGTTCCACACGACATCTCCGTCCATGAATAGCATTGTGATAGAACTCAAGGTTTTCTCGTATGCTGGGCATTTCATGTATGTGCCCTTCCCCTTCATCACACTCGAATAGTTTCACAGCGCTCACTGTGGTTTAGGTTCTTTATTTTAATATCGGAAATGAAGCATCCGGAGGATGCGATGAAGGTACGATGATTTACCTCACATCGGTACCAATGGCGATCGACTCAATCTGGTTTCGGCAGGCTGCATGGTGCCTACAAGGTTTCACCACCGTGTATTATTGCATCTTCAGCGTGGTCATCTATGTTTATCTCGGTAGTACGGTACAATCGCCTGCCCTCCTTTCCTTACCACCCAAATGGGCCAAGGCAGCCTTTGCCATTGGCTTGGGAAACTTTCTATTGTGCGTATACCGTTCTCATAGGTCACCTAGTGTTTCATGGATCGAGCGTTGAGGCATCTCTCAGCGCGGGGGCCCTTTACTCTCACACCGCAGCCAAACTCGTCTTTATCCGTCTATTCCGCCGAAGCCGCCACGTCTACACGCATACTCCTCTCGGATGGTCTATCTGGATTGCCCTCTGCTTCTTGGCAGTTGCGGTTGCCTTCGTGCTGGCTGCTGCCGTACCGATATTTAGCGATCTCATCGGTATAACGGCCGCGCTGTTTGCGGCGTGGTACACCTACGGCCTTGCTGGTTTCTTCTGGTTACACGATACCTACCACTTTAAAGGCCGGGTAGCGGCACTGAAGAAGAGGCCGTTAAGCACGGCACTAGCGGTGCTCACTATTCTTGCCGGTGGATTCATCTGTGTCGCAGGCACTTATGTCTCAGTGAAGGTGCCCTAATTTCTTATTGAATGATTGACTTCTGGGCTGATATATCGTGTGCCTGCAGCTCATAGTAGATGCGTATAGAGACGGCCTGGTGGGCCGGCCGTTCTCGTGCTAGATGGACTACAACTTGACTCTGATGCTGTACATTACTTTGTGTCACATCCTGCTCCAAGATCACATTTGTAACGATATGCAGTGTGTTTACAGAGAGAAGTTGAATCTGCGGCCAGGGTCCGGCGTATGCCGTGATCGCCGCCTGCAGGCAGCCAGGCCCGAGTCGTGTGTTGCGGCTATGTCATCACCGACTGTCACCGCGAGCTAACAGATGGAACAGGAGGCGGCGTCACCCTCCTAGGCTGTGTGAAGGCGGGCGACTCGTCTCTCATCATCACTGTCTCTATCCCGCCCCACGTTGTCCACAACCTACAGACTAGCCATGACTGACAGCGGCGGCTTGCACGCACTCGAGATATCGAAACGCCCACGCAACTCATGGGCACAGACTCTTCGTGCCATCGCTTTTGCTATTGTATTCAATATAGGATGCCTCATGGTCAACGGATTCCAATTCACCATACTCCTACCTTTGGGTCTTGTACCATTACCTATCACGCGTGGGTGGTACGAGGAGGGTATCCGATACAGCAAAGGAGCATTCGGGACGCTCATTGGTATGCTGTCACGCTTCTTCTATTGAGGTGCGTGCTCATCGCTTCATCCACAGTTCTTGTCAGCCAGCTCTTCGCCCCGACGACTTTACATGTTACATTCGAACGGGAGGGTGCCGGGAGCTTCACGGATGAGGAGATCGAACGAGTGGTTGAAAGAGATCCGTCTGGGAGGGTCGTGTTACTGCACTTGCCTGAGAAGGCCATCCTCATTGCCAATCACCAGGTGCGTCCTATTCCGCTAAAGGACCATCACTTCGCTCACTCTAGAATGCGACGATCTCTGTAAAGTAGATGTACGCTGACTGGTGGTATGTCTGGTGCCTGACCTACTTCATGGGGACTTACAAGGATGTCCTCATTGTACTCAAGAAGAGCCTCAAATGGGTGCCTATCGTTGGATGGGTATGTTCTCCCCTGCACACCACTTATGTCAACTTACTGACGTGCTGTGTAGGGCATGCAGTTCTTCAGGTTCATCTTCTTGAGCCGCTCTTGGGCCTCGGACCGGTTGCATTTGGCTAATTCACTCGCATGGCTGGGACGAGAGGCGGAAACCAAAGATAAACCTCTTTCGTTCATTCTCTACCCCGAAGGCACGCTGGTCAGTAAGGACACTAGACCGATCAGCAGGAAATACGCAGATAAGCTCGGGATCGTGAGTTCTCTTAATGAGTCAATAGTTTCGACGTCTCACGCACCCGTATTTCCAGCCCGACATGCGACACACACTATTGCCCAGGTCCACAGGATTACATTACTCGTTACGCTCACTTGCGCCTCGAATCCCCAGCCTTGAGCTGATAGATATCACTGTGGCATATCCAGGTTCGTACTCGACAACCCCGGGTTCTTTGTGCACTGACCACAGAGTAGGCATTCCCCCTTACAAATATGGTCAATCATATTACACACTCCGTTCTATATTTTTCGATGGAGTTCCCCCTCCGAAGGTGCATATGCATATTCGCAAGTTCAGAGTAGCCCATGAGGTGCCCATAGGCGACTTATCAGCTTCTAACCCTTCGACCGTCCCGTCAGGCAAGTCCAAGTCCGAGAAGGCTCACACGGATGCAGTCGAGGTCGACATTCCCGAAATAGAGAAGGATAGGTTCGACAGCTGGTTGCGCGACCTGTGGCGGCGGAAGGACGACGACGTTGAGCGATACTTGGCCGACGGGTCTTTTGCCACCGACCCTAAGCAGGTCGTTGAGATCCCGGTGGCTCTGAAGAGAAAGCGTGAGGCTCTCGACGCCTTCTGCTTCTTCGTTCCAGCCTTCGCTGGTTGGCTATTCTCCAAGATTTCAAGATGACATGATTACCACGACACCACACTAACACAACACCCTTCATGCTCGGACAGTGTATTTCGAATGACACACTGGATGTATCCCACTTGATTTGTACTGGATTTGTATCGTATCTTGGAAACTATACCAGCTTTACATTATCCGCATTGCTGCGGCGAGAGCATACTATCTTTATTATACAGGGAATGAATACTATGAATGAGCAAGGGAAATGGTGTGACTTACAGATCGTGAAGAAATGGTGGCAGGGTGGGTGGCAGGGTGGGTGGCAGAAGCCTGTTACTGGCCCTGACGGCGGTTTTCGATCTGTTTGACCATGAACAAGCTTGTGTCCAAGAACCGGTCAACACAGTTTGCTAGACATGAGCTCTCTGAGCGGGAGAAGCTGTTTCCGGGTGTACCGGTGACACACCTACACGGCATGGTCAGAATACAGAGACCGACGCGGTTGATAGCACAGGACTCACTTATCCCAGCAAATGTCCGTAAACTTGTGAATCGATCCGTTAAGACGCGCCTGAGCTTGTTCGTTTTCAATGAAGGTCGAGAGTTCCTTCTACTCAACAAGATATTTGCATGTACTCGTGTGCTGTCAATATTTGGACTACACACCTTGGTAGCGTCGTCGAATTGATCCATTCCGGGCAAGCTGGTGTATATAGAGCTGTCTTAGAATATTCAGTTTAGCTCCTCAAGAGATATACAACCCTTACCTGAAACGAGACTGGGAATGACAAGTCAGGAGTAAGTACGAAACATCATAAGCGCGCGAATCAGGCAGAAGAGGCAGACGGCAAAGAGCGGAATCTCGATTTGATGGGATGATCCCAGCTGCTTCTCCGTCTCCTTTTCTCTTTAGGAAACACGACAATGTTCACTTTCAACCCCACCAACATACACAGTCTTCTCCCGTGAAACTATTTCTCTTTTAGCAGTCGTAAAAGAGCGTGAACGATCTAATCTCGCTAGTTATGTTCGAGGTCTTCTAAACCACTTCTCCCCGAGCTGTTATCTCCGATCCGTCATACATTACTTGCGGAGCGGTTCTCCAAAATGAAGGTATGCCTGGTTCAGACCCCTCTACACATTTCTTTTCGCCATTAGGACAACTGACGTGCGACCTTGTCCTGATTTATAACTACCGAATAACAAACATGAGGATGGCGCATGTCCTCGGACAGATGCAGCCTGTTTCCTCTGGCAATCTCCAACTACGGCAGCTCCCACTGTTGCACGAAGCCCTTTATGTGAGGCACACGAAGCAGCAAGCTTATCTCCTTAAGTTCAATTGTGACGGCATTGCGCTACTGACCTGCGTACTTCTCACCAATAGCCACAGGCGCACATAAAGGATCCTTTTCGCAGGTTTGATTCGCTTCGTAATCTAGCCTAAAACCTGTCATCTTGGTGGATGTGCGACCTTCGGTAAGTTCGGCTGAGGGAGTTGGTCTAATATGTTTGCGCTGAATTCTGATGATTGATTTCAATACCTCCGCTAGAAGTTCCTCTGGCCCAGTACTCGTCTTCTCGCTGAAGAGCCGGAACTGAGACAACTTATACCCCTGTCGGACATATATATATATACAATAGAAGCCTCGACCTCGGGCGATAGCACACAAGACAGCTTCCCTTCTACGGAAGGCCGAACGGTCCGTATGATATTCGACTCATTGGGATAAACAACCTCAGGCATGCTCTTGTCCGCATCGACTAGCCGTACCTCGGGCCTTCAAAGGCCATACGCCGTTAGCTCTCTGCACCTTGTGGATACATAACGAGGTGAATTGGAACCGAAACGTGTGAAGTAGCTGAATAATGAAGTAGGCGAAAGTAGCTGGGCTGTGGCCGTGATGAGACAGGCGTGTTTCGACTGATATTTCATCGATCGCATGTGAAAGAGCGTAATGCCGAACTCATACGCTCACCGAGGAAGCGCAATAACATCGGTTGGTTCCCCTTTTATCACTTGTGCGGTAGTCTAGGAGGTAGTTTCCCCCAGAAATGCGATACACGTGCTCCTTGACCGAAATTACTTTATATCTGCTGAGAAAGGTTCGGATCACCCGCTGCAGCTGATGTGATATCTCACGCAGGCTCAAGGACAACTAGCAGTAGCGATTATCTACCGTTGACGAACAGGATTGATCGCGCGAGGGCACCCCGAGTACCAAGGTAGATTTGCTTCCGCGAAGGTAGTTAGTTGTAAAATTCGGAGATCGAGATCGCGTTGTGTTGAAATGTTCAGCCATCACGGCTGCGGGTGGCTCTCATGTGAGATTTTCACCGCGACTTTGATCATTTGTTACCAGCTACTACTGCGTCTGCTATGCATCTTACAATCTCGTCCTTCGAATAATCTCGTTCTATTAAACGGCTGCCATACGACTTCTACCTTCCAGCACGCCCGAAAAGTATCCAGCCGCTTCTGTTCGCGCTGCGACCACGCCGGGCAATTCTTCTGTAGGGCCATCGATTGCCATGCAATGATGATCAGGGTTTACATGTTTTGCATTCCAGGCCACACGTGAGTTGCACACAAACGAGAATAATTGCAAGGGATGCGATATAAAGGATCCCCTCCAGAAGAGCCGGGCGTCTTAACTTATCCGGGTCAGTACAGCGTTACTCCTACATCGCGTCCCTCCCCTCCACAGTCCCCTTCATGGCTTCATCCAGTTCAACAGACCGAGCCGCCCCCTCTCATTCAGGTTTACAACAGAACTGGCTACCTCAACAGGTCAATACACCGTACGTCCTGCTCTAAAATCTTGCTGGCGGGGCTGTTGTGTCTAACATCGGTCTTCTCTGACATAGTCCGCAATACCTCGGCCGCAAGACGCTCCCAATCAAGCGAGCCGACGCAGAACCTCTCACACGCGAGGACCTCCAGTATGACCTCCTGTACTTCATCTTTGCGGACCCAACGCAGGCATTTGTCGACTCCATGGCGCCCGGAAAACCGCTCGTTAATTTCTGTGATCTCTACGTCAACGCTCTATTTAATTCCAGTAAATGTTCCAAGGTGCTCAAAGACAAGATGGTCGATACTCCTGAATTTGCTATCGAGTTTGCCAAGATCGCTCTCTTGACCAACGTCGGCAGGATTAATACCACCATGGCCTGTGCGTCATTACTCGCGACTCTTGTCGAGATATGTCGGACACTAATTTTGGCTAACAATCTGCAGTCTTTCCCGAGATGAAGACCGCCCTTCGAAGCTATCACCCTGTCCCATCCCTCCAGAAGTCCGACGGAAACCTTCAAGACGCTCCCCGTATTAAGAACTGTCTGAAGGCCGCGCTGTTGCCGTTCGAATTCAAAACAGCGCCACCTTCAACCCCAGCCGACATACGAGAGAAAGCGGTACCGAATCCCTCCTCTACTCAACCATTTCTCCAGTACTGATCTTTTCGAGTAGCGAAATGGTCTTATCCCTCCTACCAGCGTCGTCAACCTGATTTTTGTTTTGTCCAATGCTTCCCATGCTATGGTGAGCGGCAAAGGAAATGAACAGTTGGTCGCTCGCCTAACGACACATATATCGTTTAGCAAATAGCTCAAGAGCATTTTGAGCCCCCTGTCGAGTTCCTCGACCTGTTTCTGCCTGTCAACCTATCATCCGTATCGCGTGCACGCGCGTTCTTATGGCTGATATTCCACTATCTGTCAGAACCCGACGCTCCGAACCCATTTGATGATGACTGGTCGCGTCAAAACCCTGGTAAGGTCCCTAGGATGCAAAGTCTCAACCGAGAGGAGATGGCACGAGAAAATCAGGACCCCCCTGAAGAAATAGAATGGGGAAAGCGGATGAGCAATATGCGAAGCAAATTCCTCAGAGAGCTCGTTGACGAGATGGAAGCCGATAACAGGAGGAAAAAGAATGCCGCCGTCACTCCTCAGCCACCTTCGTACTCAATGTCTGGATTCTCTGGTATATCTCAGATTTTGTGCATTTTGTAATGTGGCCTTGACGACTGTTTCGTTTCCAGAGCCTAGTTCCAGCCGTCGCTCTCGCTCCAACAAGACCGCGCCCTCAACAGCGGAAGGGAGCAGAGGATCATCCTACGGACATGACTACGTCTCGTCAGGCCAACCCCCAGTCCAACAGCCTGCTCCTCGTGTGGCCCGTCCACCTCAGCCAGGTATTTGATGGCTTCACACTTGTGTGGGTTTGTGTGCTAACGCTCGGGGATTGCAGTCGACCCCGTTGTGCCTGAAGGACCAGCTGGAGAGCGGTCGATGGTCGAACGTAAGCACTAGTGCGGGATTTCGGCGTCATAGCCCTGACCATTTATGCTATCACTTTAGACGCCTGGCACATCGCGAACAATGTCGATCCTCTGGAAGACTCTGACACAGAGGCCGATGAGCACGTCAGGCTTGAATATGGTACGCACCTTGGTATTGCTAACCGCTAGCGTCGTCGTCTCATTATGCTGTTACTTCAGAGCGGAGACTTCGCATACTCACTCGCCTCCGCGGCAAGGAACCTACGCCCCCGCCGTCGCATTCACAAACATCCCCTCCAGCCAATGTCCCGCCCACTCAGTATCAGATGCAATCGCAGTTCCACGCGACCGGCCAGCCCTCTTCTTCTGAACCTAAAGGCAAGTTGCGGCAAGTGAACTGGGAATAGTGGTGACGATGAGAACTCACGATGGGGACAGTTTAGAAGGTGCTCTGGGCAGCTGAATGAGAGGACGAGAGGCATGTTCGTGACATGTCGATATGAGAGGGGAAATCTGCACACCGCATCCTCCACCGTGTTATGTATATTTTTCGCAATCGTTCCAGGAGCTCCACCGACAACGCACTAACCGTCTCGATCTTATGCATACCCTTGTCTTGTCTTACTAATTCTATACGTAATTCGAGGCCTCCGGTAGGCTATTCGCCACGTCTTCGGGACAAATATCCCATTAATACTCTCCGCAGCGTGGGTACTAACGGTATACGTACAGTGCCGGTGCTTCGCAGTAAGTAACTCAGAGCGCGAGGTGTACTTTCAGACAAATCTGGTCGACGGTGCAGCTAATATGTAGATAGAGGTTCTTATAAGCCGAACCGTCCCGAATCTGACGAGACCTTACAACGAAGCTTTGCAGTATCTCAGTATACTTGATTTTGTGCTCGTCCCCTGACTGTCGCTAATGATTGCGATGTCGTCGGCGGCCCAAATAAATAGGGCCGTGTTTCGGACGTGGATACCATATATCAGCAGCCAGCTATCGTGCGGCGAGCGGCCTCATGTCGCACGCTCTGCTATGTCGGGCCTGCACTTTAGTAGCATACAATGACGGCACGCTGCCGACTAACGCTTAGCGCCTGGTAAGTTCGTTGTCAAGTTCCAGATTCGGCAAAGCGATCCATAAACGCCCATTTGCTTTGGCCGCCGGCAAGATCCGGGACTCCTTCACGTGATCTGCGCGTCGCGTCACGGCCGCGGCCAGAGTCGAACCGCACCGTACTCCTTTTCGAGAACCATCACCATCCGCCGACCCTAATTGCGCTTTGGCCGCCGCCCGCCCCTCTTCATCGTCGTCCCGCCGCCGCCCGCCGCTGCTGTTCATGTAATGAACACAATACCAGACAGACAGACGCTCTCCTCACTGAGGAGGGCGGACCTCCAGAAGCTATGCAAGGTACATATGCGACTGCTTTGATCCGCCTCGGACACAATTAACTTTCTCTACAGGAGCGTGGCCTGAGAGCAAATATGAGGTCTGGGGAGCTTATTGACCTACTGCTCGACATCGCACACGGCGAAGAAATCAGACGGCCACCTAGCCGTGCTTCATCAATGAGAGTCGTCAGCAGGGCCGGCTCGACTTCGTCGACACGGAGCCGTGCTGGGTCAATTATCGTTCATGACTTGATCGAGGAACCGGCGCACGATGGACAACCTGTGTCAGAGCCCATGTTGAGTGATACTGGCATTGAAACAACAAAGTCAGCACAGGCAGGGCCTTCCACACGAAGGAAAGCGAAAGAGACGCAGTTCAAACTTGGTGTAGGCCGACCTGCTGTTATCGGTGGCACTGGCGCGCGAGCCCCTAGTTCGTCCACAAGTAAGCCCAGGTCCACGCGTGGGAGGACTGCGGTCATTGCTCAGCCATCTGAGGTAGCCATACAAGAGGAGGACGAAGGTCAGTACATATTGCCCCATTATTGTCTACTATATTAATAGTCTGACATGACAGAGCCTGCAACGAGTACAGACCCTTTGAGTGAGTGCGATACTGTTCACTGTGCCTGTATACCCTCATCATCGAGCATGAACAGAAGGATCCTCAACAACACCCATGGAATTAGACTCGCGGACTCAATCGGTACTTTCCGTTGCCCCTGTCGCTGTATCCTCCAGCTCTGAAGAATTCCGAGCTTATGTCGCAACGGTGGTAAGATATGTTTCCGCTAGCTATATTGATTTGGCGTTTATTGTGGGCATCAGCTCGAGCCACTCAAAGCACAGATTGGGGCTCTTCAGGCGGACCTAGAACGAGCGAAACGGGACGCTGAAGATGTACATAGCCTTCGAAGTTCAATAAGTGAGCTCACCAGTCAATTAGCTACTCTTCAAGGCCGCGACCAAGATAAGACACGTCTACTCGAGTCTCTCAGAGAAGAGCTTGCGGCATTAAAGCTTGCTCATGTATCGGAAGATGCCTACCTAAGTTCAGATAAAATTGCAAGGTACGTGGGTTTCATTCCTCTCAATTGACCGTGGATCTCTTATTTCCTATATACGCGTAATCGTAGCGAGAGTCATCTGCCAGGGATGGAAGAGTCAGACCAAACGAATCCCAGCCATCCCACGAAGTCTAGCCTTGGGAAACGGCGACGCGGAATGAATGACAGTGTTTTAGCATCGGCAGGAATCGTCTCATCTAGTCAAGCTGACACGACCAGTGGGCATGCTACAACTGCACGAGTGCCACATCCCAGCAGGAAGAAGGCGAAGCTTGACCCACCCCAGGATCAAGTTATGGAAGAGTCACAAATTGGGACAGAAGACGTAGAATACAGCGAAGAGAACAACGTGGAAAACTCGGAACGTGCGCCACGACCCTTTACTATCTTCAGTGGCCCAGAAGAACGGTCAGAGCTACAAGCCTTCGCGGATGGTCCGCCATCTACTGTGCGCCTTTCCGAAATGTTTGCTTTTCCTGCTGTGACACCTCCGAACGGGACGACGCCATCTGTACCGACAAGCACCGCTCACGGCCCTGAGAACCGTGGTCCCTCGACAGGGAATGCATTCAGCTTCAATTTTGCCACTTCCATCTTCCGCCCCATGACATCTACGCCTGCCGTCCGCCCAATCGCTGCCCTTCCGCCACCAGAACCCCCGACTTCACCTTCTCCGGCAGGTCCAGGGGTTAGCGCTCTTTCATACCCCCCAGGCTCGAGGTCAAGACCTGGAAGCCGACCGACGTCTCGAGCCGCTCAGACGCAAGTTCAGCTCGGTGTAACAGCACCGGCAGCACCCATTGCAGGTCCATCAACCGCCCAAGTAGTAAGTGACGGACCGCCCGCCTCTACGTCAGTCATCCAGACACCCTCATTGGCGGCTGTCGTTGAGGAAACGAGTTCAAATGCCGAGGGCGCCATGTACGCAAATCCGATGCGCGTCGGGAGCTTAGGAGTCGGTTTGCCCGGAATTGTCCCGCTACCTATGCCTCCGGACACGCCGGATCAGCCGATGAAGAGGACGATGTATGGGACAGAATTGGAAGGGGACTCGCGGTTTGGGGATTTTGGCGTCGAGGGGGTCGCGATGGGGTTTTGGACGGGGGCGGCCCCCCGGTTTTGACCGACGAGGTCCGCGAGGAGTCGCCCCCGTTATGTTGAGTGTTTGAGTAGTAGGAGTCGAAGATCTCCACGACGAGAATCAAAATTTGCATCTCTATAATGACTTTGCTTTTTGTCACTTCTGTTCTTACTTCACCGTTCATCTACTCATTCTCTACGCTGCTCATGGTACTACACGAGCCAGAAATGCGCTGTAGTTGTACGCCTTTCATCTTTGCGTTCATGGGTTACATAGGTTGTGCTCCATCTCTTGAGGTTCTTAATGTTTCTAGGTCACTTTATCATGCTTCACTCATCCGTACACAGGCATTCTCATCATTTCCTGCTTTCTATCCCATCTTGACGAACAGCCATGCAATAAAAACGTACATACAAGCCCAATCTCCTTACGATTCGCAAGCAAAGAAGCAAACCGTTTCGACGAATCATTTGTTTCAGGCGGTGTGTATTTGAACGTCCTGGTCGAAACAGTAAAATTATAAGTTATTGACTTCGGTGATGAATACCCAAAGATCCCTAGGCTACACTTGCAATATGAGGATGAAGAGGGAAATTGCGACAAAATAATTTAGTAGACAAAGCGACGGATTAGCTGATTTCCAAGAATGACGAATGACAACAGAGAGAAGAAATGAGTGGAAGGTAGCGCATATGGCAGGATGTATAATAATAGGATGCAACGAGTTTTGTTTCCTTGAACTGGGGTATCATGTTTGTCGTAACAGATTTGTTCTGGTGATCCGGCGGAATGTGCGGTCGTTAACTCTTGAAATATTTAGATGCAGGGCACGAAGGTCATGACTTCATCGTACAGCAGCTCCTTCAGTTGTTGCTTGTTCAAGTCAAGGTCTGCAATGGGGAGATGTTCAGGCTTTGGAGACGACAGGTCATGAACACAAACTCACAGTCAAACTCAAAGTACTCCGAGTCAAGAGGGTCAGTTGAGGGCTCATCATCCGGATCATGCTGTAAAGAGGTTCGGCGTATGAGTCTCCCGTTTTATGTTCTGATACAATGAAACGACATACGTATGCAGCGAGATATGGGTGCTCGAGCGCCTGATCGACTGTGAGTCGCTTCTTGGGATCAAACGTCTGCGCAGATATTAAGTAAGCAAGCCTGTCCCTCGATGGATCTGAAAGAAACTCACAAGTGTCTTCAAGAGGAAGTCGATGGCTTCTGGAGACGCATCGGGGAACATGGTAGTGAAAGGGCGCTTCTTGCGTATGGGTAGCGCGCGGATGTAATCTCGCGACCGCCGTGATGTGATGCCATAAAACTCCTCCAACGTCGGGGTGCCTACACAACGCACAGGGTGGACACTGGTTCAAAAACCTGATCAAGCCTCGGCATAGAATCCCACTCACCGATAACATCAAGGATGAGGTCCAGTTGGTGACCATAGTCCCTTCCTGGGAATAGAGGCCGACCAGTGAGAAGCTCCGCAAGTATACAACCCACAGCCCAGATATCAATCGCCTACATCATCGCAGGCAGAACACAAACGACCGAACAGTTTCATCAGTTCCATAATAACAGAACAGGGGATGTGTGCTCACCTTGGTGTACATCTTGAACGACAACATGATCTCAGGCGCGCGGTACCACCTCGTAGCAACGTACTCCGTCATCAGACCTGCTTCCTTCCCGCCCGGGTTCGTTGACCGTGTGCTCCGCGCCAGTCCAAAGTCGCACACCTTCAAATCGCAGTTGGCGTTTAACAACAAATTTGCGGGTTTCAGGTCACGGTGTACGATATCAGCGGAGTGCATCGTCTTGAGCGCGCGAAGAGTTTGGTAAACGAAATACTGCAATAAGGAACAAAGGGACCATTTGTTGTCAGCAATGGAAGGTTTAAGAAAATTCGTGAGATGGTCACACGTACTTGACAGTGGTCATCTGTAAGCTGTTGTGTTCTAATGACTCGATGGAGATCTGTCTGCATGAGTTCTTGGATAACTGCAAAAGGCGGTGTCCAGTCAGGTGGGCGGAATAGATGGATGCTGATATCGGGTTGTTCGGAAAACGTACAATAGATCTCCTTGAAGTCGTCCAGTGACGGTGGCTTGATGATATCCAAAATACAGATAATCTACCCGGTCACAACCACAACAAGAGGGCGGACGGGGAAGGGGGAACAATAGTAAGCTACACGAACAATCAAGCGTAATGGAGTATAACGTACGTTTTCATTTACACATGAGTCAGAGAAGAATTTGAGAAGCTTAAGCTCGCGCAGCGTGCGAAGACAAAAGAGCGTGTGTTCGAAGGGCAGAACCTTCTTAATCGCGACCTCTCTGCCAGAAGGCTTGTGCACAGCAGCTACGACAGTTCCATACGCGCCTTCTCCCAGGCCATGGAGAATGCGATAGTCATCACCTGTTGCAAGAAGCAAGTATGAGTGACAAGAGACATTGAATGATGGATACCGGTAAGTTACTGACCGACTTCAAACTTGGGAAGAGGTTTTGGTGTCTTGCGTGACATGGCAGTTAGACAGAATAGGTATGAAGATGAAAGAGAGAGAGTATGGGATAAATTAGGAGGAAGATGGGAGGCAGATTGAAGAACAAGCAGCGACGGATGAGGAGGTTGTATAGTATCTCAGGTTAGACGCTGGGGATGGAACTGATGGGACTATGTGGGCCTGCAAAGCGTTCCTACATGTTTGAGATCCTGATGGCTGTCCCCGCCCGCGCACTGCTCGCATCACCTTGAATAAATCTGCCATTCAGCACCGCCTTATTTATCCTCCCGCCGGCTTACAGCACACAAGTCCCAGGCCAATCTGACGGGGGGAGAACGGGAACCATCTAGATCAGATGGACGTGATTGGCTGATGCGTCCTCCTCTCAAGAGCGCTTAGGCACAGCTGCACCTTGGCCATGGCTACCACTGGCACGAGCCTATAGGGCCAACAATGCCGGGGGCGACTCAAAAATGTGCATCCAGTCAGCAGCGCCAGCTCTTGCTTTTCCACGACAGATAGCGGAATTGGGGAGCAGTAGCAACAGTAGACGCGTATCACATGCGTAATTGCTATTGCCCTGTGAAGACACAATAATCGATGTGGATACGTCTCCTTGACTGCCTTTAGCAGAAAACAACACAACGCAAGCGGCCTTCTCGGATGGGCTTTTGGGGAGGTTTCACCGTCTGCCTGGCCTGGATGTTGCCAGGGCGGAGAAGTAAGTAAGTACTGTAGTGAGGGAGACGCCGACTTGGCATGCGGACGCAACTGCCCTTAAAACTGATGGCGCTCCTATAGGGCTGTACTGTGCATGTTTGCGGTATATGAGATTATGGAAGAGCAAAGATGACTCTGTCCAGCAAAGTTGTGATCCACGTGTCGGTGAAATATCCGAAATGCCAGCCTATGCCAGCTCGTGAACAGGCAGTGGGAATGAAGACATGGTGAGTTCGGGCAGACGTGACAGGGGCTCTCATTGGCTGAATAGCTGAAATGCCTCGTCCGTAGCAACGTTATCTCGATGGATCTGCGGGGTTATTGTACTTCTGGTTTTTCCTCATAAGACAGCAATCTTCATTCTCGTTGGTTCACCCTCTCAGTTTCTCTCTCTTCCCTCTCTCTCTTTCTCTCTCCCTCTCTGTCCAGCACAGCCCGTATTTCTTCACCACCAGACTCGCAGGAGCGATTGTCACTCATTGCCTTTTTACATTTTCGTACTCGCCCTGTCTTCTCTGGTAGAAATCATGTTCTTCCGTGCTATCCCCTTTGTCCTTGCCGCGGCCGCGGCCGTTAAGGCTGTTGTCCACGATGTCACTGTAGGAGGTACCGACGGTGCTCTCACCTATACACCAGAGGCACTTGTGCGTCGAATTTCTTAATTAAATTCGAACTTCTTGCTCATGAACTTCTTTAGTCCGCAGCCGTTGGAGACCAGGTCGTCTTCCACTTCCACCCAAAGAACCACACTGTCACTCAGTCGTCCTTTGCCAACCCTTGCGGGCAGGAGCCTGGAGGATTCGATTCTGGATTGTAAGCCGTAATTTCCTCTGAAAGTACTCAATTCTCTTGTTAACCGTATAATTTCCTCTAGCATGCCCGTAGCTGCGAACCAGACCGACAACTTCCCCACGTACACCATCACGGTCAACGACGTAAGTTACATGGGTCATATTATCTTTCGTACAATTTATTGAAGAATGGGTATAGACTAAGCCCATCTGGGTATTCTGCAACCAGGCCGCTAACACGCCCAATAGCCACTGCGGTGCCGGCATGGTCTTCGCCGTTAACTGCCCGTCTGACGACTCACCAAACTCGCTCGGGAACTTCAAGAAGGCTGCTCTCGCTATCGGACAGCAATTGAAGGCCAGTGCAAGCGCATCTTCGGCCGCTTACGCCTCTGCTACTCCCCCACCAGCCTACACCGAGTCTGTGCAATGGACAACTGCTTCTGACGGAGGCTACACCTACCCAGCAGCACCCTCGGTCAGCACTGTCACCGTCACCGTCACTGTTCAGGAATCCTCCTGGACCACGACTTACGGCTCATACCCTGGCTCTGCTGACCCTACCCCGGTGTCCCTCGAAGGTCAGACTCATGAGGTTGATGTTGGCTTGAACGGCACTCTGGAGTACAACCCTCCCTTCGTCATGGCCCAGCCCCGCGACAAGATCGTCTTCAAGTTCCACCCGAAGAACCACACTGCGACCCAGTCTGCCTTTGACTCTCCTTGCAAGCCCGTCATCAACGCCGACGGCACTCCCGCCCTCGACTCTGGCTTCATGCCCGTTGCTGCTAACTCGAGCGATGTCCCCACCTGGACCATCACAGTTAACGACACCAAGCCATTGTGGTTCTTCTGTGGCCAGACTGGTCACTGTGGCAAGGGAATGGTCTTCGCCGTTAACCCCGTCCAGAGCTCCGCACGCAACTTCTCCGCGTTCCAGAACCTTGCACAGGTCGTCAACGGCACCAACTCTACTGGCGCTGCCTCAACACCCAGCAACTCGAGCTCCTCTGCCTCGCCCAGCTCTTCGGATTCGGCCAACTCAGCCAATGGAGCGGGTAGCTTCGGTGTTAACGCTGCCCTTAGCTTGGGCTCTGTTCTCGCTGCAGTCGCTTTCATGCTCTAAGGGAGCCTCGAGTAAGCTGTTGTTGGACTTTCTTGCCTTCGCAGGGCTTGTTGCGTTACCCCATCACATGTGATGATACCCCTCCGGCCCCTCCGTTCCTTCTGCTAGATGCAGCTGCCGTCGCTACATTACTTTGACATGACATGGACAGCCATACCTATAGTATAGCCGTTACTACCATTGACTGGGCACCCCAACCTTTTTTTTTCATCCTGGACAGGTCGTTTCTAGGATGCAGGGATATTTTGCTTGATTTTACTTTACGTCGCTACTTGTGCTTTGACGGACCTTTTTACGTCGTTGTAGCTTAGGCTTGTTGCTGATGCGTTCACACACAGAGTCTCAGAGAGAAATGAGATACCGTTACAAAAATAGTTGATATGTTCTGCGTGCTTCCTGAGTGAAATGCCTGCCACCAGTCGAATGCATTGCATTCAAGTCCTGGTCGTGTGGGATTTGCGACCAGGAGTCTGGTAACCAACTCGTCAGAGTCAGTTGAGATAGCCACCACACCAGTGCGGCGTGCCACTGACGTGCCTTACAGCGCGGTCAGATTTCCAGAGAGATGCCCATCCACGATGTTTATTTCCAACTTTTACAAACTGTTGCTATGCAGGATGTTGTATATGAGAACTCCATGTACTCAAGCTTCTGATGCGCGTAATGTAGCCCAGACGGACCCGGTTCTTTATACTTCTGCTCAGTGGGAAGGTCGCATTGCAAGCCTGACGTATAAGACGTTCACGCTGAAATACAAGATATGATATATGAGGAGTGACGGACAGTATTAGAACACGGAAGACCGATGACAAGAGATGAGAGAGTATGCTGTGAAAACAACAAACGAAATGGCGTTTTTGCGGCGATGGAGGATACTCACACTCATATGTTTATGAGCGCGTGGCTTCATGATTCACCGCCTAGCGATTCCCTTGCCTTCTTCTCTTTCTTCAGTCTCTTGCGTTCCCGTTTAGCGTCTTCGTCCTCATCCCCTCCTGCAGCCTCTTTCGCAGCTTTCTCCGCTGCCTTCTTTTCCTTCTTCAGACGCTTGCGCTCAGCCTTTGCTGCCTCGTCTTCTTCATCCCCGTTATCGTCAACAGCCATTGATACGTCACCGTCCGCATCCACAGCCTCAGATTTCCTCTTGCGCTTCTTCTCTTTGTCCTTTGACGGACTTTCGGCTACGGGCTCGGGTGCGGCTACAGCGGGCGTGGCAGCCACCGCGGTCGAGGGTCCAGCGGCATTTTCCTGCGCTGAAAGTCAGTACAGGATTGGCAGGACTTATCTTTCAACACGTACCTCGCGAGAATAATCGACGTAGTCCTTACTCCATTCCGCAGGAGTAGAATCGGTCTTCTCTCCGAACTTGCCCAATTTGCCCTCCTTGATCATCTTCTTCTTCTCCAACGCTTTTGGCCCGAGTCCCCACCTCCTCGGGTAGGTATCTCTCTCCATGATACAGCGCTTAACCTTGGCGACAACACCATGGTCGCATGTAGCGAGCTCGACGGTGGACATTTGTGCGATGGCGAGAGCTATGGCTTCACCCTTCGTGGTCATGAGCACGACCTCTTCATTAACGGCGATATCCGCTTCGTAACGGAGGAGACCTGGAATCATGAGTTTTGCGCCGTAGCAGACGGCGTTGACAGCACTATCTTTCACTACAATGCGCTTGTAGCCGACGAGGAGTGCTTCCAGAGGTCTTATGACGCGGCGCAAATAGGATTCTTCAACGCAAGCTCAGTATTTCGTGCGCGACAAGTTGTGGTAGGACATACCGTCTCGCGTGTTGTCATACACCCACTGAGCATCGAGCACGTCGTGCATAGTGACCATCTCATCGTTCTCACTCAATGCACCACTACGCACACGTCGGAGCTCCTGCATATGTCCACCAACACCAAGTAGTAAACCGAGATGCACACAAAGGGTTCGAATGTAAGTACCCGCTTCGCATGATACCCAGAAGACAGCGAGGTTACGCTTCTCATCGAATTCGAGTAGGTTGGACTCATAGATCGTTCGTATACGCAACTGACGCTTCACAGCCGAGATGAGTGGTGGGCGTTGGAAAAGAGCTCCTGTGAGGGTTTGAATGGCACGGGGAAGGGCAGAAGGACTGGGAAGGGCAGAGTGCAGGCGAAGAACAGCAACGTATTCCTTTCCTGTTGCGTGTAAAGTATTAGAGAGCTGGTACAGCACCTAGCTGGAGGGAATACGCACCAGCGCCCTGTTGGGACTTGACAAGTCTTGTCGCACGGTCAATGCAGACAATCAAGCAACCAGTAACTTTAGGGTCGAGGGTTCCACTGTGTCCAGTTTTCTCCACACGGAGAATTCTCCTCAGCCATGCGACGACTTCGTGCGAGGAAGGGTTTGAAGGCTTGTCCAAGTTGATGACCCCAGACCTGCATTACTCATGGTTAAATATGCAACGGGGCATACAAGCCCAAGTACGCACTTGACATAAGACGTAATATCCCGCTTCAAAGGGCTGCAGCCAGTAGGGATGGGGGTGAAGTGGCTTGACCTGACATGCAACTTATCATAATTTTTAAGCAGTAGTGGCCATTGGGATGTGTCCAACTTCGGCGGTTGGGTATCTTCTGACTTGATAGAATAGTCGCCAGATATTTGCGCAGCGGCGACCTGGTCGCGAGTAAGGGTTTTTGCTGCCGGAGCCATGGCGGTCGACGAGGAAGACGAGGAAGACAGCGACCAACCTGAGTCTCCCTGAGCAGCCTCAATTCTCGGCTGAAAACTTGAAATTCAATAACCCATAGTTTGATCGCATCAATAATGACTGAAAATCGTGAGAAAGTCATCCATATTCGGACGGTTTGCATTTCTCTGGCGTTTAGCGAGCGTGGGAGCCCGACGCGAGCCACTGTACAGTACCGCGCCCAACTGCCGAAATTATCGCTTTGTGCATCGTCCCGCCCTCCCTCAAGACCACCCGCCGCAAGACTCCCGCCTTCGCCCTCACCTTTCATTCTCCACCATGGTCAGTCACCAGTATCGCTTTGCTGAGTTCCCTTCTCAGTAGGCTCACACTGGTTTTCTCCTCTGTTTATGTAGCCCAAGGCCGCCGCTGGAAAGACCGCTGCTACCAAGCACAAGTTCGTTGTGGACTACTCCCGCCCCGCCGCTGATGGCGTCTTTGATGGTGCTGCCTTCGAGAAGTACCTCCACGACCGTATCAAGGTTGAGGGTAAGGCTGGTCAACTCGGTGACAATGTCAAGATCACCCGCCAGGGTGAGTGTAGTCATTCACATATTTCTAAGAGGGATTTCTCATATGTATCTCGGTCAAAAGGCGACACCAGCATCACGGTGACTTCGAGCATCCCTCTCTCGAAGCGCTATCTCAAGTACCTCACCAAAAAGTTCTTGAAGAAGAACACCCTCCGTGACTGGATTCGGTGAGTCGAATGTCACTACATGGCAATCAAATCATACTGATGGACTCTCTCTAGCGTCGTTGCATCCTCGAAGGACTCCTACCAACTTCGCTTCTACAACATCCAGTATGTATTTTCCAGTGCTATCTGTGCCTCAATGGATGCTTACGGTTACATTGTAGGACTGATGCTGCTGATGAGGAGGAGGACTAAGCTCCCGCATACTTGCTATTCCCTTTGCTTTCGCCGATGTAGCTATCGTATGGTTACGCTCAGCAATCTAATTTATGGGGTTGCACTATTGTTATGATGGATAGATGTACAGTATATTGAACTTTGTTTACACTTGCTCTCGTCACGTCACGTAGCCCGTCGATTCATGACTAAGGTGATATACTCTTGTCTTCTTTCTTCTGACTTTGGTTTTACCTTGCCCAAAACTAGCATGGCTAGATCTTGCCAAGCAGTTTGTACGCCTTCAAGCTGTTCCCCTCTGAAATGTGCGGCGAGTGTAGTTCCAATGTGGTTGCGCAAATATTTCAACGCAATACTGGACTTCGGCTCTACGCGGAAGCGAACTTTGCGGTCCACGACAACAGTGTCGGCCCCGAGCTGAAGGGCAGTCAGAATATACGTGATGGCACAGTCTTCCACACTGACCTTGAAGTCGGCGTCACCGCAGAGCAAAACTAACGCAAGGTCGTCTACCGGACCAGTCTCCCATGCATACATACGCTTGGATTGCCTGCGATATCTTCAGTATCACCCATCGCCTTGGCAAGCTGCATTACTCACATGATGGTAAAGTAGCTCAGGTAGTTGACCCCAAAGTCACGCGGCCGACGCCCAACATTAACAGAAGATGGATGGAGAGCAACTGCCTGGTTGTTCGTGATAGTAACCAGTTTGTCCCTGCCGTCCTTTCCAGGCACGATAGAAAGGAGCTTGGGGTATAGGCCGGCTGCCAGTGCTGCGTTGATGAGGGGAACGTTCGATGAATTCTGGTCGCACTGGGGAGGAACTGAGACGAAACGAATTCGTCCTCGACTTCCAAAGCGAGCACTGAACCAGACAGTCAGCCAAGAAAGCACTATGTGACGAAATCTAAGATAAGTAACATACCGATTCAGCTCTCGAACCACTGACTGATCCACGATGATGAAAGACGAGTCGATAAGATACCTGTAATTAGTGCTCAGGATGTGGATCTTGGATGGTGCTCTGGTGTTCTTACCCCAAGAATTGCTGTCGTAATTCTTCGATTTGTTGCATATTCTGTAATAGCAACACGGTGACGCCTTTGAGTTTAGTTCACTTGCACTAGGAAGTAGCCGTACCTGATGGCTGATAAAGTTGTCTCTGCAGAACTTGCGTACAGCTGCTTGACCGTTGGCACATGTTCGCCGCCAGCTAGAGAAGGCATCGTGTATCGTAAGGAAGTCGGAATTCTCTGTAATCTTAAAGTGAGTATCGGAGGTTAACATAGGTAATGATACATACCACGCTTAAATGAGAGTTTCTGTCTGTGAGCCTCGTCCTCTTTACCGAAAGGTGCGAGGAAGGGAGATTTCGAATTCAGAGTCGCAGCAATTGTAAGCGCAGGGTCCAAACAGTGCAGCACAGTCGCGACAAGCAAGAACTTTCCGAGGTGCACGTCGGTAGGTAATTTGCTCAACAAACGTCCCATGGGCGTAATATCTTCTGTCGTTGTAAGTGCACCAACTTCTACGAGAGCTGAGACGGCTCTTTGAACATTGATTGAGGACGGTGGATCCAAAGCTCGCGAGAGAACATCTTCGATCGAGCTTCCCAGCTTAACCTTCATGATTTTAATCCGCAAAGCGAGGTCGCTCAAGCTCAGTCGCATCATCTCTGGATCTGGATGTTCAGAGAGCTAGGGTATACTTTGTTTAACCTCGTAGCGCGGTATTATAGAGTATCAGGCTCACCTTCGTGTCGAATCTCGCCTTCGTGAACAGATGGAAACACAAGCCTGACTGCACGCGACCTGCTCTTCCTCGACGCTGTTTGGCGTTGCTCTTCGCCACAAACGTCTCGACCAGTCTGCTTAGCTGTCGCTTCTCATCGAAGCTGAATTTATGATCAGATTTGAATCAACCCAAATAAGTGGTGTCCGCCTCACCGCATCTCCCTCTGGTGGCCAGTGTCAACCACGCATGTGATGTCTGGGATTGTGATACCAGTTTCCGCGATGTTGGTGGCTGAGAAGAAATATAAGCATATGCACGAAGGAATCTCGTTCGAAATGACAGCACCTATCACAATCTTCCTGATCCCTGGAGGTGGTATGTTAAAAACTGCTGCCTGCTGCTCACTGGCAATTGTCGAGTGTAGTGGATATATTCTGAACGCTTCCTCGCTCCCAAAGGCAGGATGGTCTGTCAGATGCTCGTGTAGGCGTCGTATCTCGCCCATGCCTGGCATAAAGACAAGAATCGCGGACGAATACGCTTGATAAGGCGAGGCCTCTAGACATATCACCTCCAATAAGCGCATGATAAGGTCGTACGGGACCAGACGTTCATCGAGTAAGTTGATAGTAGACGCTGTGGCCGCGGAATAGCGCTTTCCTAGGTCCCCCTTTTCATTCATCAAGGTGGCATCTGCGTCTTCATCATCTTCTTCGACCGCAGTCTCCTCTGACCAGTCTGCTTTCTTTCCCCGGGCATACTTGTCTTTTCCTATTCAATATTCACATAAGTTTGCGTAGCACATTCAGGTGTAAGATAAAGCATACCTCGCAGTGCATATTGCGAAGTCTCGTCAATCTTCCACTTCGTGAGCTCAACAGCGTCTTCAAGGTACATCACTTCGACCGGGAACGTTCTACCAGGTACTTGAAGCACAGGACACCCATCAAAGTAACTCGAGATCTTGTCTGCATCAAGAGTCGCAGACATGAGCACAATCCTGTGAGGCAAAGTAAGCTTAATATATAGTCATTACTAAGCTCGACTAGGATCCTTACTTGAGGTCTGGGCGTTGCTTTAGAAGGGATTTGAGGACAATAAGCATGAAATCTGACTCTATTGTGCGCTCATGAACCTGGTACAACGAATTAGTCACTGGCGCAGGATGGGAATTCAGGAAAACTGACTTCGTCGATAATAATGTGCTAGAAAAAAGCAGATGTTAAGTAAATTGATAAATTCCAGCCACTTCCAAAGCGATACACGGCACGTCGCCCAGATACACAAGTGAGCCGGCGATGCTTGGCCAGTGACAAATGACAGTCATTCGATCCGTTTGGAATCCAGCTTTCGCCTAGCCAGCTATCAGAGTCCCGTATCGTCGATTCAGTTGTGTACGTGCGAATCGGCAAGAGTTCGTTTTGAAAGTAGCTGTAGTGTATAACAATCGTACCGTGATTTCGTCGAAGGCCGTGCCTCTTCCTCCAGGACCACTTCCGCTTTCCAGCATACGCAATGCAATCCCATTCGTCACATAGGCTAATCGAGTGGTGCGCGAGGTATTGCTTTCGAGGCGTATGGAATAGCCTACGATGGAACCAAGAGTGCCAACCGCCCCTGGAGGCTCTCCCATCTCCTGGGAGACACGTTGAGCCAGGGATATAGCAGAGATACGGCGGGGTTCCGTGCAGTAGATCTTGCAATGTTTCCCTTGTGATAGGTTGTGCTCCAATATGAACGCGGGAAGTTGAGTTGACTTTCCACTGATCATGGTTTAGTCGGTGAACACCGTGGTAAATTTCAACGTAAAAGCCAACATACCACCCAGTTTCACCGCTGAGAACCAGGATTTGGTTTTCCTCAAGGGTGTTTACGATCTGCTCTCGATATGCAGCTATAGGTAGTTTATTGCGCTGTTCCTGTAGAGAGCTTAGTTGGATTCACGACGAAAGACTAGATACGAACAAGCATCTCCTGGTAAGGCTGAGAAGCCTGACGAGCCTCGAACCCTGTCTTGATCTGGTCCGGTGTCAATTCAGCTCGCGAGGATGGCTGACCATGGGTGTGAGCATCGGTTTCTTGCGCATCCTTACCGCCTTTCCTTCGTGTCTATATTTCCATTGAGTCACAGACGATGAAACTTGAATACGCACAACTCACCTTGCCTTCTGCAACCTTCGCGTCAAGAATTGTCATCAACTTCTTCCAAATCGCTCGGTTCGCTGCGTCGTCGTTGGCTTTCCTCCGCTCTTCTAGCTCGCTCCATAGGTCACGAAAGACTGACGGTAGTAATCTGAATGATGTTGCTGTGGTGGTAGCTGCGGTGGCGCCTATCGCGAAACCGGGACTTGGGGGAAATGTCAGGCTGTGGAGCGCAACGGTGGCAATGTATTCCTCTGCCTGCGTATCGGTGTGGCAAGCCACGTCGTCCATCGACCACTCACTGAACCCATCACGATATCGCTGCCAAACTATCCTTACCGCTGCTCGTTTAGCTCGGCTGCTCCCTGATATAGACTGGAACTCAATAATCGCATAACGATCTAGCTTGCGTGTCGTATCCTGAAGTAGCAACCGAGGCGTACGACCTGACCAATGTTTCGGCAGAGGGAAATCACGGATAGTGATAGTAGTGCCCTGATCTGAGACCTCCGTCGATGGCATCTCCTGCAAAAGGTCAAAGAGTCCTCCGCCTTCGCCATCGGAATGGTCGTCAAAGATATCCTGCCTTGGTGTCCCAGGTTCCGTAGGGGTGGTAGGCGCAGGGTCGGGAGACTTTACGATCTCTGGTTTCTGCACGGGGTGAGACAGTTCTAAACCTCTGAGGCGAGCCTCGATACGTTGAGCTTGACGGATTTGACGCTGCTGTTGGTAAGCCTCTTCTGCATCCTTCGCATCGAAGAGATAATCTTGACGTATTTCGTTGAGACGTCGCTGTAAATTCTGCAGGAATGCAGCGTCCCGAGTCTCGGTTGACCTCCTATCTGTCGTTAAATCATCTATCTGCGACTTGACCTTCACGTATGCCTTCGTGAGGTCATCATCGGAAGATTCGTGGTCCGACTCGTCGAATAACGGCGTGGCTGTTCCAGTGACTCCTTCAGATAAAGTAGGTGTAGAAGGGAATGAATAAGTTAGGCCAGGAGAAGATGGAATGAATGCGGGGGCTGCTGCATTAAGTCGGGATGCTTTTGTCAATGGGGATGGTCGAGATGAACTTCCTGGGGACGTTTTCCGCGGTGTGATCGGGATCTTCGACTCATTAGAGTCGCGTAGACCTTCGAAACTTGGGTAAGACAGATGGAATGACATGCCCTCTTTGTCACTTACTCGACAGCTTCAGTAATTCGTCTGTAGGCGAATGCGTATACAGCTGTGTTGTATGTGTGAGCGCATCACAGTAAAGAACAACGACAATATACCCACCCAATCGAACGCTTCCACTAGATCTACGCCCTGTATGGATCTGAGGCATTCTTCGATAGTCTCTTCGGAGAATCCTAATCTTCTTAGAACTCCATACGTGATACCGATACGAGGGATTAACTTTTCTTGAGAGTCCTCTAGACTGTCACTGGGCGTGCTAGACTGAGCCAATTTCAATGATCGTAGTACCCATGAGAGGCACAAGGGTTCCAAACCTGTTCTTCGCTCAAGGCCAGCTTGATGATCTCGTCGACATAGGTGCTGTCTAATTCTACTTGGGGAAGAGTTTCTGAAAATCGCCGTTCTTGTTCAATAGCCTGACAGAGAAAGTTGGTTTCTCGCTGGTTAGTAAAGCTTTAAAAGGGGCGCACCTTCACAGTTCGTGTGATGTCCTTTTCTACACGGTCTTGGAACTTGTCCACTAGTTCCTGCAACGCCTGCTCTCGTGGATCGGACACAACAGCAGCACCATCCCTCCGCTGTGTAGTCTCGGAGTTATCTGCATTAGACGCATTTGAGTCCTGCACTGGCGGCAATTCTGCAGTTTCTGCTTCAGGCTCGGGTTCTGGTACTACTTTCTTAGCAACGGAAGTAGTAGCAAATCCTCGAGCGACTGGTTTCAACTGAGTCTTCTTCTTCTTTGCCATGGCTAATGGAAGTACTGTCTGGTTTGGTACCGCTGCTGTCGAGTTGTTACGATGGGTTCGCCAGTGACTGCGAATGACGATTGACTGCAGCCGAGCTTTCTTCTTTCAGCGTCTTGTGATGCCTCGTTCTCGTTGCGATATTTCGGGGTCGACGCTGTTCAGTGTAAGATGCATGAGTTTCGTTTCACAACTGTAAATGCAAGAGGATTTGTGGTTCCGAAACGTATACGAGTCAATCTGTTTGCACAAATTGTCGTATTGCGCCGTGAACCGCGACCCGCACGACGAGTCAGCGTGCGGAGATGGATCTCGTTGATGGTGCACTCTCCCGATTCGGCAACGTCAGAACGTTATTTCACGCCCACGGCCACATTTACAACGAAGGCTCAAGAAATTTCGTATTACAAGCATGCTACGGTCTATAATAGGAGTACAAACAATTAGCTATGAGATGACATGGTATCATGGTCCGGATTGAGGGTTACATATGCAACGACAGCTACGACATCAAAACAAATACGACCAAAATATGAAAGCTCGGCGACACCTATGCTATGTCAGCCGTTGGTGCGCCACCTCGTTTCCTGCCAGGCTTCGGTCCCGGCTTACGACCCCTACGTGCACCAGTCCCATCACCTCGTCCCTTCTTGCGGCCCGAGGGAACAGGCGTGCCTTCATCGTCAATCTCCTGGATGCTCGCGCCACCGGCACCAGCTCCTGAGTGCCCAAAGAACTCGTCACCCTCCTCATTCCACAGCTCCCTTGCCACAGCGTCCCCAGTGTCATGTAGCCCCGCTGGTTTCTTGCCATTCTTCTTGACCGAGTTGGCGTTGTTGCTGTCCAGGTTGGCAATCTGATCTTCGTTGAGCAGCAACTGAACAATCTCGCTCGGCTTCGTGACGTCCGTGAAGTTCTTATTACCCACTACGATGTCTTGAACCTGCGCAACAGACGGTGAGTAGGATCAACTTCACTTAAAAAACACGACCTACGTCTTTCTTCACTCGCGCCAACTGAACGATTCGTTCATCTATTGTTCCTTTCGTTATCAGACGATATACCGTAACCTGCCGGGTTTGGCCTAGTCGATGAGCGCGATCCATGGCTTGAGCATCGTTAGACGGATTCCAATCATGGTCGTAGAATACCACTGTATCGGCCGCGGTGAGGTTGATACCAAGACCGCCTGCGCGGGTACTGAGCAAGAACACGAAGATATCGGGTCTGAAAGAACCGGTCAGGAGTGTTTTGATGTTGAGCAAAGTAAGACTCACCTTGTCTGCCATTCCATAACCATATCTCGCCTGTCCTCCAACTTGGACGAACCATCAAGACGCAGATATTTGTACTGACGATAGATAAGATACTCCTCCATAAGATCCATCATTCTGGTCATTTGGAAGTAGACAAGGACTTTGTGATCCCCCGCCTTCAGCTCGTGCAGGAGGCTATCTAAGCGGGCCAGCTTCGCGGAGTCGTAGATCAGTCGCTTGGCTTCGGGTACATGCATGGGGGGTGTGGGCAGCTGATCGGCAGGCGAGGTGTCTACGAGACCAGTGATAGGAACCGCAGGAAGATGTTCTTCGAACAACTTGCATGCATCTTCGGTTTCGCGTAGTTCGACGGGAAGTCCATAGAGGGCGGATGACTCCACCGGTGCGTCTAGTATACTATTCTGGTGTTCAAGGAAGTTCCTATCTGTGCAATACATAGTGATAGGCGGGGCAACGACAGGAGGGATGTACCAGTGGAACGTGGACCTGGAAAGCGACGATGTCGTCCAAGCAGAGGTGGAGATGGTGTCAAGCGTGGGAAGTCCCTCGGCTCTGTCGCATGCTTGAAGAGAGAGCGGCAAAATTGAATAAGGGTTGGCGGTCATATTGACAGCAAAGAACGGGTCCCTGTTCGCAAGATGTTCATGAAAAAGAAAAAGCTAGATATATTTTGAACTCACGATTTGTACGGTAGGTCAGCCTTGAGCTTGTTCTCGTGGTTCACGGCAGCCAATTGACGAGTCATCACGGGGGAGATATGCACGGAGTGAGCCTCACTGGGGGACATATCCAAGAGCTGCAGGAAAGCGAAAGTCGACCGCTCTGTAGGAAGACTAAGCATGTCGGGGAGGATAAACGTGTCGCTCGAGACTTACCCTGTTCGAGTGACCGCTGTATCCAGTCCGTTGACCAGATGTTAAGCAACGTAGCCAAGGGGCCCCGGTTGGGCTGAAGAGGCGAGACCTCCCGAGGGACGTCGATAAGGCCGCCGTCATTATAGAGCAGACTTGGTATATCGTACTCAATCGGATTTCGAGTGGAGTAGGGAAGCTGCACAAAGTCCCCTTCACGGTTGATTGGACCAGGTTTCCCAAACAATGAGAAGGAAAACGGTGCGACCACATCAGCACGCTCAAAGAGTTCGGGGTGATTGCAAACCTGGTAAAGGTGTTTAACGCGATAGATGCAAATGGAACTTGGGTAGACAAACCTTTCGGAATTGCATGACTAAATTCATCAGCGACCTTGCTGAGTCGGCGTCGCTCATATTTGCTGCCTTCTCCAAAAGGTCGGCGACGGAGACATTGGCAAGTAATGCCTTGTACAGTTTCCGTTGTCGTGCGCTGAGGTCCACATAGATGTCCACTTCGATCTAGAATCAACTTGTGAGAACCCTCATTACCACGTAAAAGCTTCGATTATACCTTGTCACTGAGCTCATTCTGTACGTGTCTTTTGACGCGGCGCAACATGAACGGCTTGAGAATCATGTGCAGACGACGTAACTGATGTTCGTTGAGCCGACTACCTTTGTTCTCCGCCGCATTCTCGATATCTTTGGAGAACCATTCGTTGAACTCGTCATGAGAATCAAAAAGCGTTGGCATGATGAAATGCAACAAAGCCCAAAGTTCTGCGTGAACTTTAGTAACATATTCTGAGTTTTGGCTGATTTTGAACTGGTGCTTACCCTGCATGTTGTTCTGAATGGGTGTTCCCGTCAGCAGCAACCTGTTGCGGCATTGGAAACCAAGAAGAGTCTTCCATCGAGCACTGGAGGAATTCTTGATATTCTGGGCCTCGTCGAGAATCATATACTGCCACTTTACGCGTTGGAAGTATTGTTGATCTTGCGTGATCTGTGACGTATTGTTAGTATCCGTGGAGGTGAACTAAGGGCCGAGTACATACCAGTTGATAGCTGGTGATGAGGACGTGGAAAGGAGCGTCTTCATTGTACGAGATTTCTTTCTTCGACCAGAATTTCCGAAGAGTGGCGCGGTCCTTGACATTACCCCAGTAAGGCAAGGCCTTCAGTTTTGGCACAAACCGAGTAATTTCCTGCTGCCAGTTATGCAGCGTAGAGGCAGGGGAAACAACCAAGAATGGACCCCATATGTCATGAGTCTCCGCAAGATAAGCAAGCAATGAAATCGATTGCACAGTCTATGAGAGCATCAGCATGTGTGATAGGTAGCTAGGCTGAATATGGGAAGCGTACCTTGCCGAGACCCATCTCGTCGGCGAGGATACCGTTGATCCCCTGCTCGTAGAGAGTAGCCAACCAGTTCAAGCCCTTGAGCTGGTACTCCTTGAGAGTGGCCATGAGCATGTTCGGCTGCTTGATGGTGAGCTCGCCTGTCAACGACGTAGGGTTCTGGAAGTTCAACTCATCGGAGTCGACTGAACGTACAATTAATAATACGCGAATATGTCAGATAAATGCTGCTTACGATCAACGAGAGGAGCCCCCGATGTCGGAGTTGATTCTTCCGTAGTCTCCTCGTCGCGTATATGGGCCTGACCCTTGGCTAACAGAAGGGCCTCGTTGGTCTTCCTTTCCAAAGAGGTCTGAACATCGAAATCTTGAGCCTTGCGCCTAGCTAGTGCCAGAGCCTCTTGTGCATTGCGACGAGCATGTCTATGGATATTGGTCTGATCGTCTGTAGAGGGTATCAGTAGGGCTTCTGATAACGATCTCGCGCAGAGCACGAACCATCGTCGAAGTCAATTTCTTGCAAAGCCTCTTCGGCAGGAAGGTCTTCTACGTCGGCTCCAGCTGGAGCACTGGCAGAAGCCTCGTCGCCTTGCACCTCGGCAGCTAAAGAGCAGAGTAAATATCAATATCGTCGACTTTCTCCACAGCGCGAGAGAGGCTCACTCTTCAGCTTGTTCCCCACGAAATGACTGTACAACTCAGTCTGGCTGATCAAAAACTCCAGCTTTCGGGCCTGGCGAGTAGCCTCACGCTTCTCCTCCTCAATCTTCGCGCGGTCGATTGCTTCCTTGTGCTCCCTCCTCCGCACATCTCGCTCTTCCTTCTCATTCTTCTTCCAGAATACCAACATCTCCCGCATGAGACGTTTGCCCTTAGTCTGAACATCCTTCGTACTCTTGGCCGTGCGCACGTAGGGTCTGCGGGCCTGTAGAGACGACATTGTAGCCAGACGCTTGAGCTGCGCTTGTCTCGTTTGGTACCCCGCAGAATGGTAGCGATAGACCTGAGAGAAACATTAGTGGTTGACAACATGACGTATACTGTATTCCATACCTTGACAACATCCCTACGAGCGATATTTGTCCAGACTTTCTTCTGAGCTTCCTCGAGGGACTTGACACGTTTCATCATCCCCATGTCATCCACTCGCCTGGCTTTCTTCAACGCTGGTATCGTATCGTCCAATTCATAGAACGTCGCGGAGGTAGTAGTCAAGGCAGGAGATGGAGCCCTTGAGCCGAGCGGCGATCCATCGCGGGACAGAGGGGCAGAGGCAGAACCGGAGGCGAACAGTAGCTCATGTGCATGAGGTGGAAGACCATCCACACCCTTCTTCAATCCCCGTCTTCGCCCTTTCGGTGTAGCCGACCCGCTATCCACGCTGGTCTCTCGTTGCTTGCCTTTGCCCTTGCCCTTCGCTGACGCGACGAGTGACTTGACCCCAAGGGGCACTCCCATACCGTTCTGATAATTAGCATCAACATCCTGCACACCCTCCAGCCCAGAGAGTTTAGCGAGCTTCCTCTTCTTATTAGCATGACTGTGACTGGCCGCAATGGGCACGTCCGCCTCACTACTGTCGTCAGAGTCATTTCCAGCCACATGTCTCTTCCGGATAGCCTTACTACCAGTCCCCAGAATGTTGTCCTCTAGATCACGAGCGGCGTCGGCTGCCGAATCGTGTCCGCCACGTGCATACGAGTAGTCCATGTCGAATCCGTCAGACTGTTCGGAAGGGGACCTTCCCCGAGTGGTGAGATCATCGTCTAGTGAAGGCGAAGGAGGGGCAGGCGGGGGCTGTGGATCAGGTATACGAGCTATGCGATCAACATAGGCGTGCGACACCAAGTAAGCAGTTGAGGAGTCCCGATTCTACAAAACGGTGTTGGCACTTTGAAGAACGCGCTATGGGTATTAAACGAACGACGTACGATGATCCAACGGTTGAAATACGCGTCGATTTGCTTCATGCGCTTATGTGTCTCCAGAACGTAGGTACCTAGCTCTGCCTGCCAGATTTCGGGACAGTCTTCTAGGTCAGACGATACCCTACGTTCCTCCTCTGGTGGCTCTCGAGGGCGATACTCTTTGATAAGCAGCTCATCTTCGGGAGTCAAGCTCTCTACAGTCCCACGTATCGCACGATTGTCTTGCTTTCCTCGTGGTGGATTTCGACGTAGATTACGCTGTGAGGAGGTATGAGCGCCAAAGTATCAGGGTAGACCTATAGCACATACCCTCTGAGGATTGGGTAGATATTCAACCACATCATCAAGATGAATGTTCGTCCTTCGTCTCTTCCTCACCGGCTGCTCTATCACTATGGGCTCCTTCGGTATAGGCGGTGTTCCATCACCATTTGCCATTCCATTGCGAAAAATATCACGTCTCGGATCTGCGGGGTCGGGATAGTAGTTGCCTCCTGGCCCTAACGCGAATATGTCGCCCTGTACCCATTGACCAGTGTGGGGATTCCAGCCGCCAGCACCTGGATAAGGAACAGGTTGATACGTGAATGGTTGTGTTGGTGGGTTGACAGGATACGGAGGCGGAGGTGCTGGAGCCGGTGTTTCTTGGTTTCGAGATTTTCGACGACGCGACGGTGCTGGTGCCGACGTCGAGGCGGGGGCAGACTGGTTTATTGGCGCTGAATCAGCATTGGTGATGGTCGCAGGGGAGACCACCGCCTGCGTCGGGGGTTGCAGAGGTTCGGAGGGCTCGTCGTTGAGTATATGGCGCAACGACATGGAAGAAGTTGCAGGAGGCCGACGGGGAAGATGAAGAGAAGGGAGAGAAACGTGTCAGAGTCGTAAGTGCGAGAATTGCTACGTCTTTCGCCGAGCTTGAGCTGGAACGTAGACGCCCAAGTGACAACGTTCAATTAGCCTCGCGTGCAATTCTTTCTATGGCGTAGCGTCGGTGGTCGGCAGAAGCGATGCGCACACCGTGGGATACGACGAGGAGCAGGGGTTTGTCGTCGTCGAGGGAGGTGAAGAGACGCAGGCGGGGTGTTTCTGGAATGATGTAGGGCCGGCAGGCGGTGGAACGGGAGAGCCGCAATGGCCCAGCTCGAAAGCTGTTCTCCATATTTCGTTTCGGTAACTTGCCATATATGGTATCGTGCTTCTTCGATACATCCCATCCCCGCCGTGACGATGTCACACCCCGACGTTTTGGTCACTCTTTGCCCTTTTACCTCTCAGCTCATGCCAAATTAGCTATCGTCGTCGTTATTCAAGGCAGTGTATTCAGACGAAGAGAGCGAGGAAGAATAATGCAAGTACGTTGCCAACATCAACGTTCATGTGGTCGTGTTACAATGTCATCTTTCACACCGTGACAGCAACAACCAAGTCGACGCATGCTCGGAGGCTATGCTGGCTTGTTGAAGCACGATGGCGTGGCAATCTTCCGTAGTACGGAAATGGACATTATACTTCCTCGTGAGATCCTATGATGAAACTTAATACAGATGTAGGTATTTATACTATGATAAGCGACTCTAAACACGCCCTCTACGCCTCGTCTGGGTGAAGCATCAACTCGGGGCGAACCTTCTCATCGAACTCCTCGGGAGTGAGGAATCCCAGAGCAACAGTGGCCTCCTTCAAGGTGGTACCCTCTTTGTGCGCCTTCTTTGCGCATTTGGCAACATCTGTACGACCAGACATTCAGTAAAACACGACAACATGACATAAGCAGCGTCACGCACTGTCATAACCGAG
This sequence comes from Irpex sp. Y119-03, assembly GCA_037042295.1. Taxonomy (NCBI): domain Eukaryota; kingdom Fungi; phylum Basidiomycota; class Agaricomycetes; order Polyporales; family Irpicaceae; genus Irpex; species Irpex sp. Y119-03. Next base: position 32,931 of record JAXQKB010000105.1, on the reverse strand, counting down.
ATGGCTGTTGAGAATAGTCGCCAACATCAGAGATTCATTGAGAAGAGTCTTAATCCTCTTCTCATTGGCCTCGATGCCAACCACGCAGTTCTTCGTGAATGACCGAGATCCTGAGATATGATTGGTGCATTAGCACGGACCGTACAAGGAGCACAGTTTACTTACCATCAGCAAGGAGTCGGATACTTTGGAGGACGTTCTTGATAATGACAGGCTTGAACACGTTCAACTTTTATGCTTGTCAGTATATCATTGAAGTCGATGAAGACATCACTGGCTAACCTCGAACTGACCACTGGCACCAGCCACGCTGACCGCGGTCTGGTTACCGATAACTTGAGCAGCGACCATGGTCAAAGCCTCGCATTGAGTGGGGTTGACCTTTCCGGGCATGATGCTGCTGCCTGGTTCGTTCTCAGGCAAGCTCAGCTCACCCAAACCACATCTAGGTCCAGAACCAAGGTAGCGGATATCATTGGCGATCTTCATGAGAGAGCAAGCAACCACGTTCAAAGCGCCATGCGCCTCCACAAGGGCATCGTGAGCGGCGAGGGCCTCGAACTTATTCGGAGCAGTCTTGAATTCAATACCAGTGATCTTCGTAATTTCAGCAGCGACCTTTACGTCGAAACCTTTCTTGGTGTTAAGACCCTGGAACCATCATAAATCAAAGGGCACACAAAGCTAGACATATGAATACTCACCGTTCCAACGGCAGTACCACCCTGAGCAAGCAAGCTCAAGCGAGGCAGAACAGACTCAATACGTGCGATGCCGTTGGTAACTTGCTGGACGTAGCCACTGAATTCCTGACCGAGCGTCAAGGGTGTCGCATCCTGAAGGTGGGTTCGGCCGATCTTGATGATGTGCTCGAATTCCTTCGCCTTCTTGTCAAGAGCGTCCCGCAGTTCGGTTAAAGCAGGAATGAGGGAGTTATGGAGTTCAGTGACCGCGGCAACGTGCATCGCCGTTGGGAAGCTGTTTTCGGATATTTAATATCTCTACGGTTTATGACATTAACATGAACAACGTACGTGTCATTGCTGCTCTGACTCATGTTAACATGGTCGTTGGGATGAACAGGCTTCTTCGATCCGAGTTCGCCTCCAAGAATTTCGATGGCGCGATTCGAGATAACCTATCAGGGGAGCGTGCTAAGTGCCCTGATCGGTACTGGACGCGTCCCGAACTTACCTCATTCGCGTTCATGTTGCTTTGCGTTCCACTGCCAGTCTGGAAAACGACCAGAGGGAAGTGATCGTACAGCTTGCCTGAGATGACCTCATCTGCTGCCTTTTGGATCGCATCTCCTAGCTTAGGGTCTAATCCATACGTAACATTTACAACGGATGCGGCCTTCTTCAGTACACCGAAGGCTTTGATGAGGGGTGGAGGAAGACGTTCGGTAGGGCCGCCAATGTCGAAGTTCTGAAGGGATCTAAGACCATGACATCAATACAGGAGGATTTCCTTCGGAAAGATTATCGCGTACCGCTGTGTCTGAGCTCCCCAGTAGCGGTCAGCAGGAACTTGAAGCTCGCCGAAGGTGTCACGCTCAACACGGTGTTTTTGGTCGGACTGCGAGGTCATCGTGAGGGGGTTGATTCAGAAAGGGTTGAGGTGGTTTCTGCGTACCATCGTGATAACAGAGGACGAGAATAGCCTGTGACCCAGCTGCTTTCGAGCCAACTACACAAATACCAATTCCCGGAGGTGTATCACATGAGTAATGTTGTCATATTGTATCGAGACGCCTGAAACTCACGAGATTTGTGCGAGAGAGCCTGACGGCGGCCATGTTATACCCGAGTGCTTGGAGAAGGGGGAAACGACGAGGAGGATGTTGGAGGTAGAGGTGAACGTGCTGAACACTCCCGAGACTTTATTTCTCTGCGCGTCATCGTCGGTATGGCGGCTCTATCCGGACTCGACCCCGAAATCATCCGCTGTAACCGTGAGGACGTCCGTACGCCGAGTGAGACCCGTTGTGGCAGACATTTACCACGCTCGGCGCTGTGCTCGACGACGCGCTCGTCGCCTGGGTCGCATCCCGACGCATTTATGGCTGAATGCAAGTGACAAACAAGCTATGATGCGCTCCATCACCATAAAGAACTGCCCGAGCGCACCGTCATACGCGGATATAAGGTGCGATTACATGTGATTATGGCCGCACCTGCTATGATTGAGTGGGGAAAGCAGCTTGGCCTACTTCATAAAGTCCGACTCCTCTCTACCTCTCTGACTCGTCTCCTCACTTGTCGTAATCAACTAACATCCCACAAACACTAAAACACCGTCAACGAGCATGGCCACTGTCGCGCAGCAAGTTGTATTCCACCCTGCTGTCTCTGAGACCCTCAAAGTATGGGGTACCACAGTCGGAAGGGACAAGGCGCGTATTACACTGCGCTGTTCTGGTCCTGAAACCTCTGACACTCCTTCACTTTGCGTATCTAGACCTACCGTTCTGTGCAATACTTTGCACGATTCCTTGCATGGTTCTTGCTCGCCAGGGGTCAAAAGATCAATGCAGCGAGATGGACTGCGCTCAAGAACCATCTTGCCCTGGGTCGAAAGCGTACGTTGGGTAACTATCCTATCTTACGACTCATTGACCAAATACTCTCTAGTGATGCGTTTGGGCAAGCCCATGGAACATTTGCAGGCCGCGTTGAAGGCTGCCTCTGCCTCCGGTCCTGCGGCCGAACAACTCACCACCATTGGCAGACAGCTAGGATACTTTGGCTACCTCACTAACGACGCACTCGTTTGGGTACGTGCCTGCGAACCTGAGCCTTCAACTGTATCCCTTATGCAATGTTGACGTTCATGGTTTCCCTACAGGCAAATGCTGTCAAATTCTGGAACTTGAAGCCAAGCACAGCAACTCGCGTGAATAAGCTTGCCAATCAGTTCTGGCTCGCCGGTATTCTGTTCAGTATCACTTTCGGACTGCTCAAGGTCAGTCGTGATATTTGTCGTACTCCGCGAAATAAAACTCATTGGATGTGCAGTCTGGGAGACTCTCGTCCGAAATAAAAGATCTGCAAAGCTCGAGCACCTGGACGGAGAAGGGCCTCCAGACAGAGCGTGATAACAAGATTCAATCCCTGCAGCTGTGAGATTCAACATATTCAATCCGTGATGACGTCCTGACGTTTTCCTGCAGTGCTACGGCAGGCGTACGGTACCAATTCATCATCGACCTTCTGGATATTTGGATTCCGGCTACTAACCTTGGATTTGTTAATTTGAACGATGGAATCGTCGGTCTATTTGGGTACGTCAATGTGTGCTCACCCTCTAGTTTGCTATGCTAACCTTTCGTCCGTCCGCTAGATTGGCATCTTCGTTGCTGGGTCTTCATGCGCATTGGCTCTCTGTTACTGGCAAGAAGTAGTGTTTCATGAATACTGTTAATATTCTACCATGTTAGGGTCTCCGTATTATGCTGTTTATATTGAGATATCGAATGAAGCACAGTCTTGTAATATGAGAGATGAGTTTCGTGTTAGTGAGGTGTACAACGATGGACGAGGTTGCGGGCCTAGCAGACAACAGTACGGCTAACTGTCCTCATACTGGTTGAGCGGCTTGCTGTTCATTTCGCAGTCGCAAATACTCTTGGCGGGCGACAGCCATGGGTCCAGGGCCAGTGCTGTCCAGGATAACCGATATTGAGTGAGCCAATTGAGGGCGAAAATGCTTGCTGAAAGATGATGCAGACGATACTTACAATTGCAACATACACTCCTGTACATCCTTATACTTGTCTTTACATGCCCACGCCACGGAAACCGTCCTTCCTTCAGCACAGGCTGCGAAGGCTAAATGCGAGTTATATGAATGAGAGCATCAATAAACTATTGCAAAGACTCGCCTTTCACCACCGCATCGCATTCCTTCAAAGCCCTGGCCTTTGTCGCCTTCAGTAGTGCGTCTTCCTCCCGCCGAGAAAGAGTGTCCATTTGAGTTGGTAGTAGATGGCGTTGAATACTGGAATACGGGCGCTACAAGCATCAGGTCTCGGCCGCACCCGCTCCGATCAGGAACGTCGGGATCCCGCCCTCACGTACACCGTATTGCCTGATTCTCCATTCCGCCCTTGCTTTGACGCTTGACGCTCACTCAGCAAGCCACCTCGTACGACGACCTCGACGACGTACGCTCAGCGTTCGCGCACGACTTTCACGAACTCACTATGGCTCAGTCAAGGACAGCAATTAGCTCTCTTCTTCGCTCCTCATCGTCTCGCGTCGCTTCAGTATCGTCGTCACACGTCCGCTGCCTTGCTACTCCCGCTTCGTCTAAGTCGACGTTCGGCAAGACACTCGATAACGGGCCTTCGTTCGACGACTTTGTTGCCGATAATGTACCTGACAGAGTAGTGCTGGGCAATACATCCCAGTGAGTTCTCAGGCCAGCATCGACCGACTATCACGGGTTCTTACTGCTGATTCAGACCGCGCCTTCCTTCATTCCTCAAAACCTCAATACCGAAAGGATCATCGTTCGCCAAGATCAAGAAAGACCTAAGAGGTCTCAAGCTTCATACGGTATGCGAAGAAGCACGTTGTCCGAACATTGGTGACTGCTGGGGTGGTAAAGAGGGTGCTACTGAGGAAGAGGGCCGCCGTGCAGCCACTGCAACTATCATGGTCCGTACACCATTACACGTTATACTAATTCTTTGCTCACCAACCCTCCAGCTTATGGGCGATACATGTACACGGGGATGTAGATTCTGCGCTGTGAAGACGTCAAGAAAGCCACCTCCGCTGGATCCCCATGAACCTGAGAATACCGCCGAGGCAATAAGTCGTTGGGGATTGGGCTATATTGTGCTTACCAGTGTGGACAGAGATGGTACGCGAAATCTTCATAGGGGCTCGTCTCTAATATTGATACCTTTGCATATTAGACTTGGCAGACGGTGGTGCCCATCACTTCGCTGACACTATCCGAAGGATTAAGTACAAGTCAGTAATGCATATACCAGCACATGCGTTTCTTTCTAAATAGTTGCCTATTTGTAGGGCTCCTCAAATTCTCGTGGAAGCGCTTACAGGAGACTTCGCCGGCAACCTCGATCATGTAGCCATTGTGGCGCACTCAGGCCTCGATGTATACGCGCATAATATCGAGACGGTCGAAGAGCTCACACCATTTGTGCGCGATCGCAGAGCCACCTTCCGTACCTCCCTTGCTGTTCTCAAGCGAGCTAAGGAAGAAGGTGTCCGAGTGACGAAGACCAGCATGATGCTCGGAATCGGTGAAACTGAGGAGCAAGTCATGGATGCCCTGAGAGGTACGTAGCCTCCTTGGATTCACTTTGCGTCGCTGCCATATTGATCGGGTCGCTGTAGAGCTGCGTAAGGCGGACGTCGACGTAGTAACTTTCGGCCAGTATATGCGACCAACCAAACGCCACATGAAGGTCGACCGGTATGTAGAGCCTGCCGAGTTTGATAAGTGGAAGCAAGTTGCGGAAGACATGGGCTTCTTGTATGTGGCCAGCGGACCATTAGTGCGCAGCAGCTACAAGGTGAGTACTGGACCAGTGCGGTCCAATCAGCTTCTGACCATTATGTAGGCCGGCGAGTACTTCATCGAAAACGTTCTGAGAGGCAAGGCATCCGAAAGGAATACTAAGAACTTGGTAGTCGATCAGGCTCTTCCTGGAACGCAGTCTATGACATCGTGAACGCATCCTCTTTCTTTCGGGCACTCACTCGCACCCCCTCTCTGAATATATAGCTCTTAATCAGATACATGTACTTTTTATATACATTGGCACTAGTGACTGCACCACATAGATTTCCATCTGCTCAACCCCTTTCTATGCGTATGTAACTACGCCAGTGTCCGGGGTCCCCACCTCGACTTTGATGCTATTACGGCAACAACCGCATCGATTGAACCTCAGCTTGAACCTTAATTTTCTGCCCCATCCACAACAGCCACAGCCCGTCCCCGAGCATCCCACCGTCGGCACACTCACATACAAAATGGTTAGCTCATCGTCCTTGTCGACATGTCTTGACTGCTAATGTTATACTCTCCAGGATTCCGGAGCTAAAGTCCCCGTCAAGCTTGCAGCCGTCACCAAGGTCCATACACAATCCACATAAACTATCACAGCTGAGCCCATGCTGAATCGTCTGCTTTGTTAGGTCCTCGGCAGGACTGGCTCCCGTGGTGGTGTCACCCAGGTCCGAGTTGAGTTCTTGGACGACACCAGCCGTTCTATCATCCGTAACGTCAAGGGACCCGTGAGGCAGAACGATATCTTGGCTCTCCTGGAGAGTGAGCGTGAGGCTCGGTGAGTTTTACAGGCAACTCTGTCATTTATCCAGAGCTCATGTATGTCCATCGAACAGCCGTCTCCGGTGATTCAGCTGGATTCCTTCTTTGGTTTCTCTCATCACTTGCTGTCGTTCTATCCTCTGCATTTCCTTTGTACCCCCTACGACCATGCTTTATTATATCGCATGAGACACGCTGACCGCGTGTAAAAGCTACATGACGCTTGTTGGAGCGTAGAAAGACGAGAAAATTGCTATGCTCAGGTAACGTTGTTCCCAAATTCATATGCATAGTAGATGCGCTGTGTATACGTATGGAGTTTTTTCAGTTCTGGCTACGAGTTTGATCGGTTAGTTTCAGAATCAGGTTAAAAGCATTTTGTGATGAGAAGATATGACATAGCATCCGTGCTGTTACGTGAATATAGGCGTCCTCTGACTCTTTTCTTTACCCCAGCCGCTGTGTACCATGCTTCGCTTTTCCCGCCACTATGTCTGTCTCTTTTGCTGACAATTCCACCGCGCAATACACATAGACATACGGTTTTCTTGCACGCCGGGCCTATTGGTCAGAATGGCAATCGCCGAGGTTGATTTCGCCATGCCGCAGACAGAAAACCTTGCAGTTATCCTTCTAAATCAGCCGCAGACTATATAAAAGTCTGAGTTCGCATCCATGTGCTGTTCATCCCCACTAACCTCAGGCGTATCAGCATGAAGGCAGCCTATGTTACTCTCCTTACCAAGAACACGTATCTCCCCGGAGTGCTAGTCGTTCACCAATCTCTACTCGACGTCAATGCGAAATACCCACTGGTAGTGATGATCACTGACGGGTTGCCTCCTGACGGCAAGGAGATATTGAGGAAGCGAGGCATCGAGACTGTACACGTAGAGAGTCTCAGTCCCGAAGAGGGCAAGCATACGTTGTCTGCTGCCGACATGCGGTTCACAGATACATGGACGAAGCTAAGGTAAGTGCTACATATTTTACGATCTATAGTCACGTAAGTCTGATTAATATATAGGGCTTTCTGGTTAACTCAGTTTGACGTGGGTGTTCAGTAAAGCATCACTCTAAGGTCTTCCGGATAACTAACGTCACTTGCGAAGCGTGTTGTCCTCATCGACAGTGACATGATCATTAGGCGCAATATGGATGAACTCATGGATCTGTACTTTCCATCTGACTGGATTGCAGCTGCACACGCCTGTGCATGTAATCCACGGAAATTGGCCCATTACCCTGAAGACTGGTATGTATTCCCATCTACTGAGTTACCAGCCTGCGCTCATCGTCTGCCCCTAGGATACCTGAGAATTGCGCTTACTCAGCCGTATCCCACCCAGGAGGATTGACAAACCCGACGCAGATCACTGCTGATTCGCCTCGCCCATATAGCCTACTGAATTCTGGCACCGTGGTACTCAATCCTTCTATAGAGCTGGCCGAGAGCATACACCATTATCTTATCACATCTCCTTTGATACCGACTTTCTCTTTCCCCGACCAAGACCTATTAGCCAACTTCTTTGCAGGCCGTTGGAAGGTACTTCCCTGGTGCTACAACGCATTGAAGACCCTCAGGCAGATTCATCAGCCTCTCTGGAGAGACGAGGAGGTCCGTTGTATTCACTACATACTGCATCAGAAACCATGGCATGCTCCTCGAGGCTCCGTTCCTGAAGATGAAGTGACGTACAGTTGGTGGTGGGCTGACTATGATAGGCTTCGGGATGCCATGAAGGAGTCTGATCCAGAAGGATGGGAATTAGTAGACTCTTTCGTTGCCAAGGCATAGATGTAGATGTAGATGTTAGATGTCGGAACCGGGGTGCATCGCCTATAGAGGTCCGGTCAATCCATTGATGCTCTAAGTTATTTCATGATATTACAACGCTGCTAGCAGTGACACGATGCCCACAAGTATCATGCTCGCCAAGCTACGTGAACTTGATCCGTGCGGAATCTACGAAGAGGTGATGAGCAGAACAGTTGCAAGGTATGGGAGGTTTCACAGACCTCTGTGTGCACTTGCTCTTCGTCAGTGGTGTTTCGAATCCCATCCGGTAACTGAGGAGGCCAGCTTGTGCGATCATGATCCCGTTGTCAATACAGAACCTATGCCAGTGATGAGCTGCAATGACACTTGAGAGCGACAATATCTTTACCGATCATCAGTTGCAAAGACCTTTCCTCCACGCTCTTCAGCCATGATACCCATCATTTGCTGAAGTCGTTCGTTGCCTAGAGTTGTAAATCATCTCTACATGTCGATATAAGTAGCAAAAGCAATCCGACGTACAGCCAACACCGCCCACTATCAGTACCTCCTTACTACCAATGTGCGCCATTGCCCTCTCTGTAATCTCGACAAGCATGGCATATATAGTTTCTTGCAACGAAAAACACAGATCTTCTGGCGTTATAATGTCTTCGCTATCGCCTTCTCGGGGTTGACCATCGGAACGGAACCGTTTATCCAGCGTGTATGCTTCCGTCGAAGTAAGAATTCCGGACAGGCTAAGGTCCATCCCTTTCGTTGTATAAGGCAGTGGCAACAGACGCTTCCCCCTGCCTAAAGCATCAGACGGGCATGGCCATGACCTCAGCCCCCATCCAAAGAATTACTCACTTCTTAGCCAATTGTTCAATGTTATAGCCTGGACTTGGATCATTGCTTAGGTTGATAACACGAGCAAATCTGTCCAGGCAATTTCCCACGGCGATATCGAGAGTCTCACCAAAGATGCGGTAGCATTGTTGTGAGTAGGCGATGACCTGTGTATTTCCTCCCGAGACATACAGCACAACGGGATTCTTGGCTCCCGTGATTTGGCGGCCCATCTCAATATCTGGCAGATGCATGGTTAGAAAGACAGTCATGAAATCTGGTAATACACAGCTTACGGCCAACGCAGTGATTAACACCGACAAGCGGCTTGTTGAACAAGAGCGACAATGTCCTTGCGACCAGAGCAACAGATGTCAACGGCGCACCCATACCGGGTCCTATAGCGCAATGGCATCATCAGAGTGCAGAAGCGACAGATTTCCTTCTTCCCTACCTTGGGTGAAGCAAATACAGTCAACATCATGGATCGACAGCCCCGCCTTCTTCAAGGAGTCGTTAATCACTGTGATAGCCCAGTTTCGATGGTGTGTGGCTGTATCGCGAGGTAGAAAGCCTTCTCCGGGAGGGGTGATATACGTATGTCGCACGTTTGACAGAACCGTAGTCGACCCGTCTGGGGAGTGCTTGATGATGCCTGCTCCGAGTTTATTAGCTGAGCCTTCGAGCCCCAAAGCAATATATGCCCTGTCTATGCTATCGATTAGCTTGGAAGTTTACCGTATGTGTATTTCTCACCAGGAGCCTTGAGCGGAGAGCGTTTCCTTATTTTACCAGGCATTTGGCGAGCCGTTTAACTATCTGGTACACCTGGAGAAGATGGCGGTACGAGTGTAGATCTGAGATATGCCACTTATTCCAGTCCAGTTCTCGATCATCTAAGCGCCCGCGTCTAATCTTTACGACTCGAGTCAGACTTTATCCCAGTTATAAACCTCTCAGCACTGACTCACTTCTTCCAGACAACTCTCGTCCGTACCAACACCTCTAGTCGAATCGAAAATGCCAGCCCCAAGCTTTTGGTTGCGCTGCGAGAAGAAGCAGTTTGAAAAGCGCGCTGCCCTCACACCCACCACAGCGAAGAAATTGATTGACAATGGGTTCGAGATTACGGTCGAGCGCGACGAACAGCGTATATTCGATGACTCAGAATACGAAGCGTATGTGCCATTCAGTAATAATGCATCATGTTCCACAGTCATAATAAAACTCTATCAGTGTTGGCTGCAAGCTGGTCGAAAACAGTTCATGGCCACAAGCACCGACCGATATCCCCATCCTCGGACTGAAGGAACTTCCCGAATCAAACGAGCCCCTACCGCACACGCACATCCAATTCGCACACTGTTACAAGCGACAAGCGGGCTGGTCGGCTGTCCTTGCACGTTTCTACAAGGGCGGCGGAACACTTTATGATCTTGAGTTCTTGCAAGATGACAGTGGAAGGCGTGTTGCCGCGTTTGGGTTCCATGCTGGCTTTGCCGGTGCAGCTGCTGGCGCACTGGCTCATGCAGCTCAGAAGAACGGTGCCAAGCTTGGTCACCTCCAGCCTTACCCTAACGAGACCGCAATGGTAGATGATGTACGAGCCAAGCTCGGAGGTAGCGGTAAGGGTGTCCGTGCCCTCGTGATTGGAGCGTTGGGCCGTTGCGGACGAGGCGCGGTCGATTTGTTTAGAAAGATCGGACTTGAAGAGTGAGTGCCGTTTCATCACGAATATTGAGATCTGGGATTGACCTGCATTGCCAGGGACGATATTGTGAAGTGGGACCTTGCTGAAACGGCCAAGGGCGGCCCTTTCCAGGAGATCCTTGACGTCGACATCTTCGTCAACTGCATCTACCTATCATCGCCGATACCTCACTTCTTGACCCACGAGCAACTGCGCCAGGCGGGACCGGGTCGTCGATTGTCTGTGATCGTAGACGTTAGCTGCGATACCACCAACCCGCACAATCCCATACCTGTCTATTCAATCAACACCACGTTCTCAGAGCCAACTGTACCCGTCGAGGTTGGGTACGTATTGCCGTCCTCTGTAGAATATCGGCATCACCTACCAACTGATCGTTTTAATTTTGTAGCGCGGGTAATCCCCCGTTGTCGGTCATCTCAATTGACCACCTGCCCACTTTGTTGCCACGAGAAGCCTCCGAACAGTTCAGCAGCGATTTGTTGCCGTCGTTGCTGCAGTTCCCTCAACGTGATACGGCACAGGTGTGGGTGCAGGCAGAGAAGCTGTTCAAGGAAAAGTTGGCAGAGGCCGTGAAGGCAGAAGGTCTCTGAGATGATCGTGTGCTGTGATTGATGTGCTCAAAAGTTGTACGTTTACTGTTTACGTGTCATGCAACCCCTTGAGGGATGACTAAAATAAAAGCTGACCGATGAAAGTATCTTCTGATGTGCCTCGCATAATGCGTGATGATATCGGATTGAAGCCCCCCGAAGCCCAGATCAACAGGATATCGAGCGGCCACCTTGCAAATGCATCATACTTAATTCGTGATTGCATGAAGCAGTCTTTACAGAATGGCTGGCTATATGTTGCCTGACTTTGTGAAATACAATAATGAATAAGCGCAGTTTCCTTGGCCATCGAGACGTAGCTACGTATGGCTGGGTCGACAGTATAGTGACCAGTTGTCCTGTTGATAGATGGGAGACCGTGAAAGCGGCATCAATGATGCAGCACATCCCCCTTGCACAACATGTGCCGAGCCCATGCAGGGCAACAGAACCTGTAACAAATTTCTGTTGTTTCCGGCGGAGAGATGAGACACTCTGAAGAGTCTGAGGACGACGCTTGGCGGAAGTAAGGCGTCTGTCTAGCGCTGTGGCCGGCGTGAGGGCCAGCACACCACGCCTGTGCATGCTGGTGGATGTGTTGCCAGCGAATTGCTAGGCTGGTGGTTACGGGAGCGACTGTCGGGGAATTCTGGAACTGCGAGGACAAGGCGAGATGCAGGCTGGGCAGGAGGTGTTGCTAGGATGGCGGTCAGATCTCGTCGCGATCTCTCCGCCAGCACAGTAGGCGCCCATGTTTGCAGTAGGATATTACGCTTGAACAACACAGCTCTTGTCTCTTTTGCGTCTCTCTTCCTTCGCGAGCGTGTTATCCTCTTTCTCCTTTTTATTTTCCAACCTTTCACTGTATTTCCCTCGTCACTGTAGCAGGCAGTCTCTCCGTGCTTCTTTTCTCTGGTTTCTGCTGGTGCTGGTCGCCTCACTTACTCTATCCACCGAGTCTTACCCAGCCCACACCGTCGCTCACTTCAAGGTCTAATCCAAGTTTGTTTGCAAACATGCTCGCCATCCCGTCTGTCCCAGAGATCTGTGTTTCGCCTGCTCCTGCCGAGGAACCCGTCGCAGAGCCCTTCTCTCCTTTCTCGGACGTCCATCCTCCCACTCCCATCCCTACCATTGATGGCGACAGTTTCCGCCCCCTCCTCCTGTCCCCACCGCCGACAGTGTCCCCGCGATTCCCTAGACAGCTCTCGCCACTCCGTCCAAGTGATGCTCCTGTGACAGGTCAAGGTTTGGAGAGAGATAGATTTGAGGAACTGCTCAGAGCCTCCAGGGAGAGGAACGCCGCACTGGGTAGTGGCAAGAGGTCGCCCGATCTTCGTAAGGAGATCGCTCTGAAGGTTCATAGGAGCAAGCAAGGTAAGCTTAGATTGTGGCTAGCCTGCCATTGTGTATGATATTGATGCATAATTTAGTTGAGCGTCGTGCTCTCTTCCTATCCAAGGTCCAGGCGCCTCCCTCACCCAGTGCTATCAACATGCCCAAGACTCCTCCCGAGTCGCCGGCTATTTTCCATTATTCTTTCCCGTCTCCCGGGTTGGAGTCACCTCTGGCCGTATTCGAGGCGATGGTGACCGAGGATCCCACTAGGCCACCTCGTCAAAGCTGGGTTGAGCAGGTTGACTTCCACATGCCCAATAAGAAGGTGGTTATGCCTTTGCGTTCCGCACCCGCACGCAATGCCAAGGTTCCATCCTTGGCACAGATCACTGCGCATTACATTCCTGCTGGCTCTGCTGCTGACTCGATTCAACCTGCAAACGCAGGCCGATTACCCGCATTCTTGGCTGCCCGTGATACGACGGTCAAGCGCAGGAGTCTCCCTGCTGACGTCGGTCGTCTTCATTTCCCTGTCCGATCCAACTCGCCACCTGCAGCGGAGGAGTCCGCAAAGCCAATTCATGCTCCTGTCCCACTTCCTCCCTCATCTCCTCGCTCTCCAAAACTCCAGATCACGACACAAGTTGTACCTCGTACCTCGTCTATCTCACCGATTAAGTTGACGGAGTCTAATTTGCGTGCCTTTGAGGCAACGCGAGTCAGCACTGCGCAAGTGATGATGTCTCGTCTACGTCACCGTACTTTGCCACCTGGCGCACGTTCGCTCTCTGTGGACCTCCGCAAAGAGGAAGAAGAGAAGAAGATGCGTCGTCGCAGTGCTCCTCCGGAGCTCCCGCTTCGCGAGCGACGAGGCTTCACCAAGCCTCCTCTCAACTTACCCGGCGCATTTTGATTCAACCAGATTCGGAGAGCGGTTTCTTTGTCTACGGCTTGGTTATTTCCTTGGTCCGGCTTGCAGTCATTCATCTCCATCGACATTGCAACTACAATAGACTCGTCATTGCTAAAGGGATTGGGTTACAGTTTGCCCAGGTGTCCAGGGATTTCATTCATTCTATTCTTATTCACTCAAACTGGACAAGTGTCATTGCTCTGATTCCTGGCATTCCTCCCAATTATGTAAGATATCTGTTTGGCGTGTTGGTAGTTGTGGTCTGGTACCCGACTTGGGCAGGGAGGTGGTTGCCCTGGTGTTGCATGCGCAGATTTAGATAACTACCTTCTTCGTTTTACTACTCGGGTTCCCGTGTAAACCTCCCAGCCCCTTGTCGGTAGGCTGGACCTCCGCAGGAATAAACAATCATTGCACAAATTCGGCGCATAGTTTGAGCCATCCAAGAATTCACACATTGCGAAAGTAAATTACTATCCCTACATGCTCTACATCATGGAATAGGTTCGGCCGCTGTTGATAAGACATTTCGCTATTTCTGTTGAGTATTCGCACTTGGTCTCACGAACTTTATCTGTCCGGACCGCTATATTGACCCGTGGCCATCATGGGTAGGTACCTGATACACGCAGCTGTCCTCGGATATATGGCGGAATAGCAGACACATACTGCATTATTAGCTGGGAAACGACTTGTTCTCTGTCTCCCTTCACTTAGGTTCGTCCATAAGCACGGCCACCAGAGATATGCCCCACACTCTTAACGAAGTAGCTCAGCACAACAACGCGAAGTGAGTCACATACCATCGACTACTTTCTCTACAGCCGGTTTCACACCTGGCCGGTCTGACCAATCATCAAGGTCTTGTTGGGTAATCATTAAGGACCGCGTTTACGATGTCACAGAATTCCTTTCTGTAAGTCATGCTCAGACTGACGACACCATACATACCATAGGCTGACAGTGGCATAATACACCAGGAACATCCAGGAGGAGCAAAGATTATACTAAAGTACGCTGGGAAGGATGCTACAGCTGCATACGAACCCATTCACCCTCCGGACGCGTTGGATAAAAACCTACCCAAGCACAAACATCTAGGGCACATTGACACAGCTGGTGCTAAGCAGCTGCAGGATGTCCGAGAGAATAGGGAGAAGACCCAAGACGAGCTCCGCATGGAACAAGAACAAGCTCGAAAGAAACCGATCAGCCAGATTCTAAACGTGTCAGAGTTCGAGGTGGGCTGTCTGAGTAGGATTGTTTGTGAGGGCGACGCTAATGCTCGCCCGTGCGTCTCAGGAAGCTGCTCGGAAAGTCGTGTCGTACAAGGCATTCGCCTACTTTGCATCTGCCGCAGATGACGAAATCAGTACGCCTCTTAGCTCCGAGTCCTTGATTGTACTTGAAGCTCACATTGCATTCCCCGGACAGCTGTGCGTGAAAACGCGAGGGCATTCTCGAGATTTTACTTCCACCCTAGGGTTCTCCGCCGTCTTAGCGTGATAGACACCTCGACAACTATACTCGGTTACAAGTCTCCCATCCCGTTGTTCGTCAGTGGCGCCGCGCTTGCGAAGTTGGGGCACCCTCTCGGTATGCTGCTATATTCCATTTCAGCTAGACCATTTCGTCTGAATAGTACATCGTCCAATAGGCGAGGCGAACATAACGGTAGGAGCTGGACGTACGGGAATCATTCAAATGGTTTCTTCCAATGCCTCTCTCTCCTTCGAAGAAATCGCAAACAGTCGAGTCAACCCGGACCAGATACTCTTCTTCCAACTATACAAGAACAAGGACAACGCTAAAGCTGTAGAACGCATACGCGAGGCCGAGCGGTTGGGCTATAAGGCAATCTTCTTGACAGTAGATGCGCCTTTCATCGGCAACCGAGAGCGAGACCTCCGCGCTGCGTGGGAGCTAGAGGATATCAATGCTGTTGTGAAGCAGAATAAGGCAGATGCACCATTGACGAAGCAGCAGGTAGAGGCTGTGGAAGAGGAGCTTGACGGTGACTTGGATGGAACTGTTGGCCAGAGTTTGGCTAACGATGACGTCGATATGACTTGGCAAGAGGTATTTATTTCCGCACTATGAACAGGAAATGAAAGCATGACTGAAGAGGATCTCTTACAGACGATCCCATGGCTACGAAGTGTAACCAAACTACCCATTGTGTTAAAGGGTATCCAAAGCGTCCAAGTAAGCATTACTATTCGGGTCGTGTAGTATTCGTTCCACAATTTCTAATCCCCTCATTCCATAGGATGCTGTGTTGGCTGCAGAGGCAGGTGTAGACGGTATTCTCGTGTCTAACCACGGAGGTAAGCCACAGCATAAGATTCAATGGGATTCATGCTCAACAATTCGTCATTCTTGAAGGTCGTCAACTGGAGTAGTAAGTTAATGATATTGATCCCTTGGTTTTCCACGTTATTGACGTTTGCAGTGCTCTGCCTTCGATCGAAGTCCTCTATAGGATTAGAAAACAGCGACCAGACCTGTTCAACAAGTTAGAAAGTACGTCGACCCAAAAAGCGTCTTCGTGAGCAAGACGCTGGAACTAAGTTCTTATCCACCCATAGTATATCTGGATGGCGGTGTGAGACGTGGGACAGGTGCATTTTCCCAGTGATCACAACAACCTTACATGCGTCTGACTTTGGACGTCTTCAGATATCTTGAAAGCCGTATGCCTCGGCGCAAAAGCATGTGGCCTTGGTAGACCATTCCTCTACGCCCAAAGCGCACGTACCCGAGTTCTTATCTCTTCCTTCAAACATTCTTACTGATGCATGGAATGCAAACGCGTACAGGCATATGGTGCAGCCGGAGTCATCAAAGTCATACGGATCCTAGAACGTGAAGTGCTTCTTGGAATGAGAATGCTTGGTGCACGATCTGTCGCCGAGTTAGTTCCTGAAATGGTGGGTATCTTTTTCTTTGACTTTGGTGGACAAGATGCTGTTTCTAACCATGAGTTGACCAGGTGGAAAGGGTAGATTGGGACGCGATATCTCCCAAGCTGTAAGCTCGGCTTAGACGGGTTCTTTATCAAGTGCTTTCCGGGTAGCCGTCTCGATCCTACGATGAGATTCTTGATTGTTGTACGTACGCCAGACTATTCTGGACTAGCTAGTACTGAATATATTCCACACTACGGAGCGGGATTAGCTCAGGGCTGGGTAGTCGGACCAGAGTCCTCGACATAGATGCCGCTGTAGTAGATGTCTGTTTCCGTGATTTGCTGAGTGACACCATTCAAGGGCAATCGCAAGGCACCTGGAATAATGTAGCCGTAAGCATATGTCATTGTGCAAGCACGGCACTTGAACCCACCGATATGCCAGTCCGTGCCGCCATTCCCGTTCAGGGAACCGGTATAAACCTTCGTGAGCGGGCTGCTTCCAGTAGAAACCCAGAGACCTCCAGGCGAGCCAGTCTCCAAAATAAAGTTGTACTACGGTTTCGCGATCAGAAAGCGGTTGTCTTTGGTACGTCAAAGAGGCTTGCAGCGTACGTACCCAGGTTCCCTTTACCGGCGTGACCGACCAGATACTCTTACCACCAGTGATGACCTGTAGGGTGTCTGCTACCCCGTTTTGACCTGCACATACGTTATTTAGATAAGTACCGGCGGAAATCCGCGGTTTGCTTACCAGAGAGTTGGCCGTACTTGATGTCAGCAAAGTGACCCTCCCAGAATACGATCTGATGTACGTTGAAAATGGCAGTGCTAATCATATTATGGCGTCCATGACTTTACCTGGTGCTCATATGCAGGATCTGCAAAAGGCCGATTAGAGATTGTAGTCGCCCAAACCAGTTAGTTGGCGCACCTGGCGGGTTTACAGTAGGAATTTGCAGCGAGACGTGGAAAAATCTGCGAGGGAAGGAATGTTCATGAGCGTCCACTAGCCGGTGTTATCATAGAACCGATGTACAGGTGACCTGAGAGCGAGTTGGTAGTTTGGGGCAACAGCTCTGTGCGAAGCATTGGACCGCCGTTCCAAGTAGAGCTGGCGTTGATCTTTACATTAACTCCTTGCTTTTCAGCGGTAGCTAATAGCGCCTGTCAGATATGGGGCACACTAAATGCATCTGAGGTCATGTCTTACTCGCTGGGTTTTTGAATTCACTTCCTAAAGTAACCCAAGATGATGCCTGTTCGCCCTATATACTTTGAAGGTAAGCATTTGTAGAGGAGTAGTTTACCGGAAACGTACGTGCAAGTTCCCCTATCAACGGCGTGCCATCCTTCAGTACCTCATCCCACAGCGAAAAAGTATCGTACTTCTCACGTAAATATATGTTTGGTAGGAACCGACTTGATTGCTCCAGCTCCACTTGTTGAAGTCGGCGGCAGTTCTACATGATGCAACGTCAGTATCTTTGTCTGATCATTCCATGTTGCGAATTACGAGTAGTCTTGGAATCTGCCATCCCAGAGAACTGTGGCGGAGACATATGCAATGAAGGCAAGGGTGACCAGGAAGCTCTTCATGGTGGGCGATTCGAGTGTCAATATCCTCTAACGGCGAGTTCACTGCATATATCCTCTGGGACGGAGTGGGGTGGACACAACTTCCGGGAATGAGCCGCATACGACTGGTGCACATAGGCAACAGTTATTGCTCATACATCGCGACTATATGGTTCTGCGCAAGAAGAGGTTAAAATTCGGACCGATGACCTGCCGCGACGAGTGAGCACGGCTTGCCGGGAGAGACTGAAGACTATGTCGGCAATATGCATCACCTACCTCGAGTCATGCCTTTGCACATGACATTGGAAATCAGAATTAGGATACCTATTCCGGTGGATGCAGACCATCCCCATAATTGTGATGTGCTGAATGTCTAGCTCGCGTCACGACATATCACCAAATGCCCTGTGCCATCGTTACGGTTGTGTCAATCGGTTCCATTCCTCATTGTCTCCGTAGTACTCATGTTCGTCGACTTGATAACCCCACTGCTTCTTCCGTGAGATCCGCGTGACAGACTTTACTGAAGCTGACGTACCTGTCCTACCTAAACGTGAACCGCAGTTGCTAAACACCGGGATGGAAGACGAGCAAGCTTTGATGCGGTCCAGGAATGACTGGTTGAAGTTCAACAACTTGAACACTTTCCCTTTCTGTCCTCGATGGGTAAAGGCGGAAGACTCCGCCCTTCCCAGGCTCCGTCCCAGCCGTCGTAGGGAGCTCAGTGTCAGGGATTCGGGTATTCTAGGTCTCGAGGGACGATAGGATACGTGCTAAGTCTCAGTATTGGATGAGTGATGGCTATTACTTCGTATAGTAATTAGATCAATGATGTCGATTACATAACCTGTCTTTTTGAACCTTAATCTTTTTGAGCTCCCTACGACGGCTGGCATCAAACAAAGGTAAACAGCGGTCTCCGGAGGGTGTACTACCCCATTTGGAGAGTACCATCACCGAATGAAATATTCAGAAATGATTAAATCAAAAAATACACGAGCGGTTGATTTCACGAACTTGAAGTCCCGGACTCAGAGGCATCAGTTCTTCACGAAACTATTCACCCCACGTTCTCGTCGGCGCACATTTACCAATACCATTACTCAGTTCAGATCCCGATGACTTCCCCTAGTGCACGAAACAGAGGACCCTTGGAAGAGGTGTTCATCGAAGCTACCAGGATGGAAACGCTCACGCCCGGGTGGTTCTGGCTCTATCGAAGGGCGACGAAGGTCGCTGTTGAAACACTTCGTACTGGAATTGACATCGTAGCTGCAATATGAGCATTTCTCTCTTCTCTTCTCCATTTTATGATACATTTACGTTTTGAGGAGGCAGCAGTGCTATCTCGGCTTTCGGAAGGCGACGGTGGAATACTTACATGTTGCCCTGTGGGCCTCCGACCGAGAACTTTGGCCAGTCTACTTTTGAACTAACAGAGCAGGCAGTCGAAAGTTGGATGTCGGGTGGCGCGTATTCAAGTTTCGTACGTACTGGTACTTCAAGCCCATCGCGGGCGAACTTGGCGATGAGTTCTTCTTTAGTAAAATTGCACGCTATGTAACGAAAGGGTTCAGTACGTGTTACTTTACGAGAATCGACAATGTACGGTGAGCGTACATGTCACCAGAAAATATCCTCCAGGTTCGACGATAACCCCGATTCTGGTCAGTGGGTAGTTCGCTTGCAAGGACTTTGCCAGAAGGATCCTTCTCGGGGACTGTGCAGCAAGCCCCGGCAATGTTGAAGATATCATTAGTATGCTTGGGCTCTTACTCCAGGGCAAGCTCATCTATGGTACAAGAGAGCTGCCACGACGTGACCTATTACTCGATAGTCCTCTCCTCTGTAGAAGCCAAAATTAGTGCGCGTCTAGGGGATGAGAAACTGAGACTCACTTAGATTCTCAATAAATGTTGGTGATTATAGCAACCAGACCGTGGTATACCCATAACAGACTCTGCTCTTTGTGACTTGAGCGATACAGTACTAACGGTGCGGGGCGGGGGCGGGGTGGTCACCAGCCGGGTCAGTGAGCACAACTCCATAGCTGCCCGGGGCAATAGTGGTTGGCGGGAGATTGCTTGAGAACGTTGACTCGAAATAAACAAGAAAATACTATCGTACTCACCTCAGAATACCTGAACACGTCCACTTAGCATAAATGCAGAGTTGTATCTATGAGGACCATGACTCAAGGTACACGTACCGGGGGACGATTAACGTGACCCGCTTGAATACGGTCACGTCGCTCATAATCACTAGTAGGAGGACCTTATTCGAATGTTAGTCAGGATTTGGCTAGACCTGGATTCTGCGAAGCCGTCAGAATCCTAGAGTGTAAGTTTGCCAATACGAGCCTCCCGTAAAAGTGAGAGGAAGTCGATTATACAACATCACTCACAACCACTCGATCCCGACACCGCTGCGCCGCTCAACGAACCAGCCGCCGCTGCGGGCTATTCCAGAGACGAAGGCAAAAGCCAGCAAAGTACCACATTCCCCATGGACAGCAACTAGTAGATACATTGATGCCTATGATAGTCACAGTCTCTGGTGCTTTCTATAAGCTCGTAGTATGGCTAGACATATCATATATCATTACTCACAGCTACTTGTCACACGGTTCATGATAGAAGTACCCTATCTCTACACAATAGCAGAATCTTGCCCGGCCTGCCATACTCCTTCGACCCTCCGTAGCCTATGCAGTGCGCATCTACTCCAACTTGAAGAACCCTATACTAACGAGGCAAAGAAGAGCGACTGCAGAGCTGACTCCAGTCTTAGTGGTTAGTTGGCAGGTACATGAGCCGAGCAACCAAGTCAGATATGGATGTTCCGTCGCATTCAAGAACCTGAGAACGTTTGACTGTGGCGTTGGTGTCCTGCGTGTTGTCCTGCGTGTTTGAAGCCTGAGACTGAGCGCATCGTGCGAAAATCAAACGCATCGTGTTCAGATAATTAGTTACGAGCGCTTCAAATAATCGGGTAAGAGTCTACCCAATATGGACAGTAATCAGCGTCTATCATTCCGGAGACCGCTGTTTACCTTTGTTTGATGCCAGCCGTCGTAGGGAGCTCAAAAACATTAAGGTTCAAAAGAGAGATTACATAACATCAATCCGCGTGACTACTTGACATATCCGGTAAAGATGAGATAAGCAGATCATTCATAACTTACTGAGACTCAACATATCCTGTCGTTCCTCGAGACCCAGAACAACCTAATCCCCTGAGACTCTGAGCTCCCTACGACGGCTGGGACGGAGCCTGCGCCCTTCCCCGCAAAATGACGTTCGAGATGTTTGTTACGTAATGCCGTGGACTAGATGAACTGTAGACGCAAAAAGGCGCCGAAAGTAGCAGCGCACGGATCTCGTCTCAAGTCGCGGCTCTCCAGCTCTCCCTTCAACCTCCTCATCGTCTCCTTCAGCGAAAGCCCCGGCAATCTCATTCATCGTCGTCGCAGTCACTCGCGTCGAACATCGCGGCACGCAGCCCAACACCTCATAGTTGATGTCGTCGTCGGGTCGAAACACCCTCCATCGCCGCCGCTCACATTCCGCATCTTCGCCTCTCGCCTCCATCCGTCAATGCACAGGAGATAAATGGCGTCCATCATACAAGCGGGCGAGGCCTAGTAGTACTCGCAGCACTTCACAGAGGGACGTCGCCTCTGATGGCTCTGTAGAAGGGCAAAGAGATAGCAAGAGAGTTCGCAGAGGCAGTTGGGTAAGTCCGGACGCTCCATCACAATTTGGGGGTAATGCTCATCTGCAACTCATGATCAGTCTCCTGTAAACGGACCGAAGGCGCCAGGTCTCTCTGGCTCTAGTCCTTTGTTTCGTGGCCAGCGGGCATGCGATACACCCTCATACTTGCCGACCAATCTTCCCTGCACATCAGACGCGTTCGCTCTATACCCCCGTCAACTACGACAATCACAGTGGCCTCTATCATGCGCAGACCCGCAGGAAGCTGCGCACCATGCTTCGTCAGCTACTGCTACCGAGACGCCAACTGAGCTTATGCAGTTACGGTCGAACGCCTTCTGGGAGCTACAACGGAGTATTGCTGAGAACGGGGAGGGCATGGTCACTCGTATGCGCGACTGGGAAGAAACCCACGCGCACGAACCCATGAAACCCGAAGAACGTGACGCTGATACGTCCGGTCAGCTAAACCTGATGAAGAGGCCCTCCTTCAGTTCGGCCAACAGCGACTCCTTTGATGAAGATGAAGATGAGGTCCAAATCATAGAGGCTGGAAGCATGATGAAGAGCCCAGCTCTGCTGCCATCACCGTTCTCTCACTCTCATCGGAATGAAACACGCCCGGCCAGTGGCATGGACATGGACTGCGAGGACGAACTCAATTCCATCGGTGCCGATTCCATCTCCTCTCCAGAAGACGACAGCCCATATTTGTCATCGACTTGCATCTCAGACGAGGACTCTCCCAGCTCCCTGACTCTTACAGAGTCTTCCAACTCGTCACTCGCCTCCCTACCTTTACACTCCTACCCTCCGATTTCTATCCCCGAGGAATGTTCGCTCTCCACCACGGGCGTCCCGGCTTGCGCCTCGCCATCCGAAAAGGCCATTGCTGCGCTCACGTTAGTCATGGCTAACGGAGCCGGTAGTCTAAATGACTACGAAGCGGTACGAACTCTCGAAGAACCCCACATTGCTTCACTCGATGATCCTTTCGTTGGCGAGATGTGGCACTAACTCGTCACCGTCCTCTGCGTCACATCTGTCCTAACACCCTCTCATTCGCATGGAACAATTCCCGCCTGTACATTGTCATTTCCATCTTCTTCTGGTTGCACCATATTCATATTTCTCAAAGTCTATCGTCTGTACTCAAGAGTCGTCCGTTATTAAGGCTTGCTGTATCATTGGGTTCCTCAGTTTCTTGTCCCCGTCTTGTTTTGTTCAATCGGAATTATAGTCGTATCGATAGCACTCATCATCCAACGAATCCTTTATTACAGAGCATACATCTTTATTACTTAGTGATAGTCAGCTATATCGTAAATTTGCTATATCAAGATATCGTGGTTTTCTCGTAGCATGTAATTATATCGAGCTCAAACTCTTGTGGACGTATTTGTAGAAACAGATCCATCCCCCAGGCCTTCAAAGGACGACAAATACTAGTGTGGGCTATACCATCAATAGATACCAAGCCTACTCAGAGCTGCATAGTACGTGATTATCTGGCCTTGAGAGTTATCACAGCACTGAACGTAGGTACGTACCCATGACACAACCAAGAAGTATACGCACACCAAGCTAGGCGGTACCGTCAATTATTCTACCTTTCCGTTAAGGTTGACACGGCGTCGGCTTGTTTCTTGACTTTGTCTGAGTAATCCAGAGCTGCCCTGAACCACAGAAGGTTTCTCGCTGGCTGTGTGTTTGGGTGGTTGGGCCGCAGTGCTCGCCTGGCTGGCATGCGCATCGCCACGACGATAAACCTTTCTCTTAGCACCCGCAGTTTTCTTACCCACGCCCATGAGAACAGCAACCTGCGTCTCCAAGTCTTGAACATTGTGCTCTGCCTCGAGTCGTCTTTCAACTTCTTGTCTCAGCCGTTCCTCCGCAGCGGCATGTAAGGACACTTCACGTTCGTATCGTGCTTCGCTTGCTGAACGAGCTGCACGCTCGGCGAGAAGCGCAGTTTTCATCGCTAAATTGACCTCTGTTAAGTTCAATTCCCTCGGGCTGATACTTTACTAAGGAAACTTACCTTCGACCATGTACTTCATACCTGGTGGGAGGTATATCGACTTATCAAATGTTTTGTCCTCATAATACTCGGATGCGATAGCACTGCGGGACGTGCGCACGAAGGGAAAGGACGAGAATTGTGGTATGTCGAGTAATTCGAAGTCGACAACATCAGAAAGCTCCTCACCCGCTGACGACAACGACGCGTTATCTGTTGCGAGCGGACTAAGGGGAAGTTCCAGTTCATGAGGGTTGCTAGAGAGTGATAGGGCCAGCGGCGAGTCTAATACTCCCTGCTTGCTTCTCCGCCTCTTGACGGGTCTAGAGCTTCCCGAGTCTATAGTCAGCCTTTTTCTGACATCCCTCAGCCCAACTTCAGGGCTTGATTGCAACGCAACTTCGTCTGTGGCGAGTGTTGACTGTGTAGTAGATACATCAGGCGTTGGCAGCATGGTCTTTGAACATATCGCCTCGTCCTCAGGCGGAGGCTGCGCTGGAACTATTTTGCGCGGTCTTCCACGCTTTCGCTTCAGAAGTGGTTGAGCAGGGGTAGAGATGGCATTCTGGGCTCCGTCTGGTCTTGAACTTGCTTCACTGGTAAGTTGTGCTGGGCATACTGAAACTGTTCGTGTGAGCATGCCCCGTTTCTATTGATATGAGTACGCGAACACCGTGACTCACAGCTAGATTCTATCACGGAAGTAGATTCAGTTGTGCTAGCCTGAGGCGCAGGCTGTTTTCCTGATGGTATGTGATGAGAGGTCATTAATCGTCTATGTGAATCGAACATAGCGGAGCACACTGACGTCTGGATGGCACAAGAACACAATCTAAATATTGAATTAAATTTCAGCACGATATCAGTAAGTTAAGGATGACTGGACCTACCAAGGATAATCCTTCCTGAACCACCCGCCGTACTAGTAGTAGACTGGGACATCGGTGGGCTAGTGTTGATTCCAATGCTGACTTTGTTCTCTGGACATGAGTCTCAGGTTCAGTTCTCAGCAGGCAGTTCCATGAACTCCTCCGTATAAGCAAGCCAGGCCTCCAGGATTCTACTTACTGGTGGATGAAAGGTCGCCTCGAAATCTAGATACTTCCGGGGTGCTATGAGTTCTAGGTATGCTCATCAGTCCACTGCTGGAAGTTCTCGATTATCACTTCGACAATCTCAAGTTGTTCTGCTACTGGTAGGTCGATAGGCTTAGAATGTTCACAAGGTTGCTGGTAGAAGAGAGTGCATATGAAACCCGTAAACGTGTTCGACGGTGAAGTTCAAGGACAGGCTGTCACACTGTGTGACCGCGTAAGCTAAGCGATAATATATCTGACCAATAGTAACACCGGCCACGGTATCACCTACATGGGCTCCCAAAAGACATGCGCGTACTATATTGACATTAACGTAGCCAGGCCACATATAAAAATACATTACATCCAAGAGTCAAAGTTCCAAAAAAGACCATATCGACATATATGACTGGAAAGCCCACGAGCATGTATCACAGAGCCGTGCCGAGTACTTTCATTGCTAGTGCCTTCAAGATTTGGGCCCTCTCATTTCCACCAAGTTCACCGAACACAGCCGCGACACTCTTGCCCTTCGCGTCGCGGATCGCACCTAACCTATTACCGGCATACGCACCGACCATGAGGCCAGGTACGTTCGCGACAATGAATCCTATACCAGCACCACAAACTCCACCGGTCCACGACCACCAAGGGCCATGACGCTGTACTTCAGGACGTAAAAGCTGAGCCACGCATGATGAGCATCTTTAGTTACGAATATTGGAGCCGGGAGGCGTACCTCTTCGAACACATCACCGAACACGTTATCCGCGTCTGGACGTCCAGGCGGTGTTGCCCCCGCAGCACCGCCCCCTCCGAACATATTGGCGAATTGAGCAAAGAAGCTGGCCGAAGACGAAGCATCGGGCTCAGCCTCTCTGCGAGTACGAGTAGAATAAAGGCTGTCGTATTCCTTTCTTCGGGTTGGGTCTGAGAGCACATAGTATGCATCTGCAACAGCCTATGCATGCAATATCAGCAGGAAGGCCTCTCGCAATTAGAACTGGTATTGCAACGCACCTGGAACCTTTCGGTAGCAGCTTTCTTCTCTTCTTGCGTGGCATTCACAAGTCTATCAGGATGTGTCCTATGTCGCTACACAGATTACTACAACTCCACACAAATCAATGAATGCTCATCGCATCGCTCACCTCAAGGATTCCTTCTTGTACGCTGTCCGAATCTCCTCTGTTGTGGCGGTCTGTGGAACATTGAGAAAAGCGTAGTAATCTGGAAATGTTGAGGCCATGGCGTGGGTGGTGGTGGTGGTGGTGAGAGGAGAAAACTAATAATATTCAGGCTGCCTTGAGCAGACAATGCCACAGAGCGGATCCAGAAGCCACCGTGACGGTCTGAGCATCTCCCTCCGAGCAAGTTGGACTGCGCAGTGACGTGTGACGTCACTTGGAAACGTGTCTCGATCGTGGATCTCACGCGTCATGACCATACTGGCGCTTACTGGGGATAGTACTTAGCATGGAGGTCTGGTTTGTATAATCCTGACGTGACTAGTAATGTACACCTATAGACAGCAGAACTAGGATGATCGAGTAACACAACACATCGCCGCAATCGAGGCTCTAGTCACGATTGAGACAATCATGGAAGCACTCGGGCGATGTCTGAAGCAATAGCACTAATAATACAAGGTTTTAACGAAAACAACGCAAATTTGTAGCAAGAAAATTTACGAAACTAGTGCACTAAAAAGCATAAATGGCACTAGATCGTTGGATACGCATAAAAGGCACGGTGAAAGCCACTTAACGAAGAAAAGAGGGAACGAACAGTCCGAATGGAGAAAAGGTGTTTTCTATGTGATAAACTCAACCCGAAAGGAAGATAAAGTGCACTCATTACCTCATCAGGGGCACGTATCTTCATGCTGACAGCTGGTCGCTGCTTCGAGAAGCTGAAAGCTTTGGTCCGGATGGTAGTCCTATCGGTCTTCTCTGCATAGGATTCTGTGGACGCGGCACGGTACCATCTTTCAAAGCAGCGTCCAGTACAGCAGACACTGCCGGGGATATAGAGACGGGAGCTGGAACTCCCTCACCTTCTGGTGACCCCGACGTCGTCCAACCCGTAGGAGAAACTGGGAATGGCGATAGCGCAGACGTGTCCACCACAAGTGCAGGTCTGCCGTCCGTCAGATACGGTCCTGACTGAGGAGTTCTAGGCGACTCCTTGATGGCCTCAAGACGGCCACGGGGCCCGGTAGTATCCACCGTGAGAGTTCCCGTGGAACCAGCAGCCTTATGGCCGGGATGTGAGAGATCTGATAGAGGATGTTAACTCTCATAAATCCATAACAGACCAAAATTTACCCACTGCCAATAAAAGATGTGATCTCCATCCCACCTGTGTTCATCCTTCCACTCGATACCAGAGCGTTCATGTCGCTGTCGCTGATCTCAGAGGACGGCACCGACGGCGATACTCGATGTCCAGGAATGGTCAACATCGGCATAGGCTCCGTCTGAGCAGCTGCTAACAACTGGTCGATCGTCCCAAGCGAGGATTCTGAAGAGGACGGCCCGGAAGATGGTGGAAGACCTGGAGGACTCTGACGTACGGTCTCCGTGCTCGTGTTCCTGCTCTTCACCGAAGCCATACTGGCACGGCCCCATGGCGGCACGGGGAAGTTGCTCAGCGACTCAATACTCCTCATCGAAGAAGATGTTCGTCGTGCATCAGTCATGGAGAAAGCGGATAAAGAGCGTCGCGCGCTGGCGGCCTCAGATGGGTCATTGGAGAACAACTTCAAGGCTGCGATGGATTTGTCCAGTTCTTCTTGCTGACGAAGCAAGTTGGAGATACCTGACGAACGAGGCGTATCAAAGAACGTGCGTGGATCGTCTTCCATTGAGGATGGCGGTCTCTCGACCGCGTCAGCGACATTCTGAGCGTTGACAATCCCGTTGAGCCCAAAGATAGGAGTTTCCATTCGTGCCTGCGTATATTGCTGGGTCGGCGGCGGAGCGAGGTCAATGGTCTGGCCTCCATCATCTGAGAAACGGATGCGGGCGGGTTTAGGTATCGTAACTGGCTCAGGTAGCTTCTGCTCGGTAGTCGCTAGTATGCCCCTGGGGACAGGAGTGAAATTCACCACAGGGTCCGCGTACGTTTGTGGAGGCACCTTGTAGCTCGGACTAGGTTCTGACTCCATGGGGCTCTGCTGCTCGTACAGTGCAGGCATCTTCATGTCAAGATCCACAGGTGAGTTTCCTTTTTCTGCCTGGTTTTGCTTCCAGATAAGGTCATCTCGGTCGCGCTGGTCGTCGCGTTGCGAAGGGCGTCGTCCAATCCAATTAGATAGCCTCAACGCGTAGGAAGAACTTTGGCGGTTGATCGAAGGACGACGTGAAGCATCTGGGACAAGTTGTCGCTGGAACGCGGCGGTGAGGTCTGTAGAGGGAAGCCTAGGATGCGGGATAATCAACTCTGGACTAATGGAGGTACCGGCAGGGATGTTGTTAAAGGAAGAAGATCGGTTTCGGCGCTGCTTTACCGAGGGTGCTACCCGAATATCCCGAAGGTGATAGAACGTGGAAACCAGTGTGAATAGAATGAGGATGTAGAGTTCGATAGCTTGAAGGAAGCGGCCAAGTACTGTTTCTGAGAAAATAACTGTGTCATATCCTTGTAAGTAAAGGCGTGGTCTGGAAGAGATAACAAGGTAGAAGACTCACACTGGAGAATATTTCCCAGGGCGATACCAAAGTTGATCAGCAGGGCTAAAAAGACGGGAAGGTATCGCAGAAGTGTGCCCCTCCACCAAGTCTCCCTAATAGAATCAAGGGCGACCAGATAGATGTTAAGGAATAGCTTGAGCATAAACACGAAAGATAGGATGATCTGTAATGTTCCTTCAGCGTCGTAGACGGGCCCGTCCATCTTCAGCGGAGTGTCCACACGGTAGAGTGTCTGAAGAGCGACAATGGCGATGACGCTGAGTAACACCGTCCATTTGAGCATGTGTCCAAATATCCCCCATCTGTGCCAACTCCCACTATGGACATATGAACCTTCGGATGCTGGGGCAGCAGGTGGAGGACATGCAACGTAGAGCCAGAACCAGAGGTTGCGAAGGCCAAAGGACAGGGCGTACGAAATTTCGCGAGCTATGGTAAGCGCAAGGTTGGTAGAGTTTGATAGGTCATCTCCACGACTGATTGCAAGAGCTTCCACAAGGTCGAGGATCGCCGCAGCAAAGGCCAGCCAGACAGATGCGAACAGACAGAACATCAGCCTGCAATTTGTGTGAGTTGCGGTCAGAGATGGTAGATCAAACGGGATGCGCACCAATTGAACTTGCGCATAACCAAGCAAAAGGTGAATGCTCCCAAAGCAAATACTCCAGCGGTGTAGAACGGGATGTCCGCAAGGATGTATTGGATCTGAGGGACGAGTAAGTATGCGTCTTAGATTGCGTAGGGGGCGATTTACTGACCGCCACATCGCTGGTAAGGGGTGTTATGGCAGCTGCAGCACTGGTTGTGGTCTCCGCCCGTGCAGCTATCACGCTTTCAGGTGACATGCAGCGAGGTGGCATTGGCCTGGGATCGAGCAAGCGTGGTTTTCAAGCCGTGGAACGAGGCTGTTGGGTGAATAGTAAGAGCAGATAGTAATAAGGATAAAGTCGGGATGCAATCCCAGTTGAAAGAAACACGAAACGAAAGGAGCGGTGGTCAAGGAGAAGAAGAGCCACAGGCTTGTTGAGGGCGAACCAGAGGCACCCGTGAAGAAGAAAGAGGAAGAGAATGAAGTCACTACGCTGCCCGATGGGACGTGAGTTATCACGCAGAGGCAGGAGTGGAAGCCAATGGGAGCAGCACCAGGCTGGGCGGGCTGCGTGGCTGAGGGAGGGGCTCGGAGAGAGGTGTCACGCCAGGAACGGGCTGAACGCAGCCAGCCTGGCGACCGTAAATGGCCTGGTGGAATCTTCTTCACCTTCCATATTCACTCGAGCGTCCTGATGGCTTTGTAGACGCTCGTCACCAAGGCGATCGGACAGATCCCATCAAAGATCCGTCCTGTTTTCCAGCCAGAGATTATCTCGAGTGATGAATTTTATTTATCTACTCAACGACGAGCACCATGACAGACTCACAACAGCCGACGCCCCGCCGCATCGTAGTCCTCATTTCAGGCTCAGGTACCGCAAATTCACCCAGATAATTATCTCGTCAACACAGCTCAGCACTCTGCTCAAGGATCCAACCTCCAGGCTCTCATCGACGCCCTCAACACGCCCGCTCTCCCCCATGCTCAGATTGTCCTTGTAATCTCCAATCGAAAGGCTGCATATGGCCTGACCCGAGCACAGAACGCAACACCTCCCATCCCTACCACTGTACTCGCGCTGCAGCCGTACCTGAAGGCAAATCCTGACAAATCACGTCACGACTATGATGTTGAAGTAGCAAAGCTTGTAGTCAAGGAAAACCCGGACTTGATTGTGCTGGCTGGGTGGATGCATATCATGAGCGAAGGGTTCCTGAACGTGGTGAACGGCGATGCCCCATATGACGGCGAGCAGAAGGTACAGAAACCAATCCCCGTCATCAACCTCCATCCTGCTTTACCCGGAGCATTCGATGGCGCGCATGCTATTGAGCGGGCCTACGAAGCATTCCAGAAGGGCGAAATCAAACACTCTGGCGCGATGGTACACAGAGTTGTTCGCGAAGTTGACCGCGGACAACCGGTGATCGTGCAGGAGGTAGAGATCAAGCCAGGAGAACCTATCGAAGCGTACGAAGAACGGTTGCATAAGACGGAATGGGACATCATCGTCAAAGGTACCGCAAAGATCCTGGACGAGGTTGCTCCCATATCGGTGAGTATAAGACGGCTTGTGCGAGGAGATCAGTTGCTGAGGACATGCTTGTTTGTTGCAGTAACGATTAAATCCTCTCATCCGTGTTTCAAGAGCAATTCATCACGTAAAAGGCCCGTGTCCCGAGATGAGGGTGACTCCCCTACCGAGGCGTTGGAAGGTGATACCTACCGTCCTTGGCACCCAATGCCATCTTCTCGCACCTCTATTCCATGTACTACTGCCCCCGAGCTGTTGTAAAGTCTATGATACCCCAGTTATCCGACGTTAATCAAGTAGCTACACAGATGATTGCGCCGCTGTATACACACGTCTGAAACTGCTGGAACTCTGAATAACGAATAACGAAAAGGACAAAGCAAGAATGACCTGGGCTCGTGTTGATCACGTCAGTACCACGTGACGCCCGCCATGTGCCGTCGGCCGGCTGCTGCACCACTTTAGAGCGAGAAAATTCGAGTTTGGGAAATTACTCACTGACATCCATCGCACTCTCCCATCCATCTACGAAAGACTCTCCCCCGACGCACAGCGCCCTTCCCGCCCCATACCCCGCCTCGACTGCCCGTAAGCCTCAGTAGCCGACACAGCCCGCCTTTCGTTACATACCGGTACTCCCTTCTTCCGTAATCTCGTTGTAAAACCCTCCGCGCCCGACCAGATCGCACGGTCTCGCTTCATCACAAGCACTTGCCCTTAACTACTCTCCTCAGTATCCGCAACATCCCCCATTTATCGATATGGCTTCCACATCCACGCTCCCAGGGCCCGCTCTTCAGGCAGCCAAAGCCGCTCTCACCGCCGCTCTCGCTGAGAACCAGGTCAAGCCTACCAACGGTGATGCTACACACGATGAAGAGGAAGGAGAGATCCAGGAGGTAGACATGCAGCAGCAAGCGGAGAACATCCGTACCGTGTTTAATGACCCAAAGAACTTCAATGTCAAGGTATGCACACATTCTGATTCGATTGCCCGCAAATATGATCGCAAAAATCTGATTGGGTGCCGGATGGTTTTAGCATCCACTGTTCTCACCTTGGACTCTTTGGTTCGACTCGCCTGCGACCAAGGGTCGCAATCTGCCTCAGACACCGATGACCTCCTTCCCTCAGACGCCTCTCCCTCAGACCCCTGGTGGGTTGGGTGGTGCGGCGCAAGGCTGGATGGAGGACATCAAGCGTGTCATTAGCTTCGACAGCGTCGAAGAATTCTGGGGGTAAGCGCATCTTTGCGTTATATCATCCGGCATTCGCGGTACTGACATGTTGGCATCTGAAGACTGTATAATAACATCGTTCCTCCATCTCAACTGCCTCAGAAGGCTAATTACTATTTATTCAAGGTAAATGCGCGTTCTGTCGTCGATGATGAACTTTCTAATTCAAATATCATCTACAGGAAGGAATTATCCCTGCCTGGGAAGATGAAGCGAACAAAAACGGTGGCAAGTGGAGTATCCAACTGCCCAGAGACAAGAACCGTAGCAACATCGACAAGATGTGGCTTTATACGGTATGGCTTTTACATCTCGGTTTATATATGCTGTCTTAACTTTGTTTGCATAGATGCTTGCCGCGATAGGCGAGACCTGCGACCCCCTTCTGGCTGAAGATGGTGCCACTTCGCCACCTCAATCTCTACTCACTGGCGTTATTGTCTCTATTCGCCCTCAGTTCTACCGAGTATCCATCTGGACACGCACTGCGCCTTCCGGCAACGGCACACCAGAAGATGATAAACTGCGCGAACGGATAGAGGCGATCGGCAGGCATTTCAAGACCTCCGTCTTGGGATATGCTGATGCCCAGAAGCTCGCGGGACCGTTGGCGACCGAGGTCGAGTTCTTGTCGCACAAGGACTCGGAGAAGAAGAAATCTGCGAAGAAGATTATCGTCTGAAGAGATGTGGTGTATGTTTACTGATATATGTTCTCGCGGAGGTCCGTTGTATCATTGGTGTATAGTTGCAGACGGTCGCGGCAAAGTTGCTATTGCTTTCATTGCTTTGTGAAGCCTTTTCTTCTTACTTATGTCGTAACATTCCTATTGTCGCATTTAATACCCCATTGTTCGACGTATATACTTGACTTGCCCTTGCGAAATGGCCAGTGAGTATGGCGACGACGATCACAGACTTGGCGCTGTGCGTTCCAGTACACCTGCGGTGAGGCGATGACGTAGATAGGCACTGCTTGTTATGCTGCGGGCGCCCAAACCAATCTCCAGAAAACATATAAGTAACTAACGCTGCGTACGCAGCTAGACCCGCTACCAGGATGCCTTCGCGACCATACGCTGTGAATGCATTGT